>SNQJ01S0029579.1:33347-46708 GCA_010110895.2 Picea sitchensis | reverse complement strand
TGGTATTTTATACTCACCTTCACCACCTTTTCGGCCACACATGTTTTTTCCGAGACATTATATTCTACATGCAAACCACGTTCGAACCGGCTGCATTTCTGGTTTAGGTGCTATTCTCTCCTCCTATGTGCCTCTTAGACTCTCAATCAACATCATGGGAGGATCAACTGTGAGGTATGAGCCTACAAATTTGGACACTTTGATGTTACACCCAGAGGCCTACCAAATATTTCTCCAGGCGAGCTGGATATCATATTTTAAGAAGTTACAGGGGTTTAATGAGGACGAGGTATTGGAGTTTTGTCAAAATCTCACCAAAGGATATTCAATGGTGAATGGGGTAAGGATTCAAGTATCGGAATAAATCATTGTTGTTCTCATAGGGTTGCCATAAACAGGAGATCAATGGCTTAACCGAAAAACACATCTTCTGAATGCTCAGAAATATTTCCTTGTTGATAATGAGCAAATTCGGACAAAAGGCCGAGGTCAGGATGTCAATTCCTTACCAGAACCATGGGGAAAAGTTGTTGAGTTCGTCAAAAGGTTCATAACCTGCGAAGGTAGGTACCAAGTTGTTTATTTTTCTAATTTCATCTTATTATCACATCTGTGACATCAGAAATTCATAAACATTCCTTATTTTCTCCTCCATTCTTTGAATAACATGGCTCATTTTGTAAAAAAATCCAAAAACCCCAAGAACTACCTTTCTAATCATAGACTCATCAGATTATTAATTCACAAAGGTATGGGCATTTCCAATAACCCATTACCTGTTGTAGCAGACCATCCACCTTCTATACCTGCAGATATGATTGGACCTCTTCTTGAGTCTTTGCGCTCGGCTGCAACAGCAGGTCAAACCCCTACTGTCGCTACCCATAAGATGACCCAGAGAATTAAACGCACAACCCATGGCCATCCTAGCACCAACCAGATAATCCTTGATGGAGTTGAATTGACATAGCCTATATATGTGATTGCTCCAAATGAGGAACAACTAGCTACTACATCGAGCCATGTGTCACAGCCCTTGTCCACGACAGATGTTATCGAAAAATTACCCATTGCTCCTAAACAGAGAACCCCTATTCATGTATCTATATCACCTAGGAAGTGCACAAGGTCAGAATGGTCCACTTCAACAACAAGTCTGACTACCCGTTCTGCTATTACACCGGCGGAGCCACCTATTGCTGTAACAACTGTTCCAAGCCCTACTATCATTGTCGGTAGATTATCTTAGAAAATAAAACGTCCATTCAAGGGAAAATGTTGGAAAGACCTTGACCCAATTATATCAGTAGAAAATAAAACCCCTTCTGCTGCTATGACAGAGAACTCTACAAAGAAACGTATACCAAGTTTTACTTTGTGCCCAGAACTGCAAGAAACTATTCTCTCAATTCAGACTGAATGTACTCCAATCACAGCAGAATCATCGGCTCCTCCTGATGATTTTGTGCATCATACATCAAGTAACGATGTCCAGATCATAGCAGACCTAGATATACCTAAATTTCCTACTTGTGTGGTTGAGGAAGAACAACCTGTTCCTCCTCCAACAATGAAGAAGAAATCCTATCCTTTCTTTTCTATTTTACCTAGGAGAAAAACTAGGTCTACCAGCTTTTCCGAAGCAACAATTGGATGGCAAGCTATGGAATACACTATTCTTATTCTTTGTCCATTATCCTCTACCATTGATGAAGAGACTGTCACACAAGAAATAGTCTCTTCCAGTGAACTAATAGTGCCAGTAGAGATAGTTGCAAACAATGGGACTGGTATACAAGAACAAGTCAGGCAGGATGAAGTTATTCCACAAGAACCAGTTGTCCAAGATGAGACTGTTCCATAGGAAGCAGTCATGATAGACCCAAATGTTACACAAGAAACAGTCGTTGACAATATAACTGCTCCACAAGAACCAGTTACAAATAATGTTGAGGATGTACCACTTGCCCAACTGTTTTCCCAAATTGAGAGAAAGATAAGGAATACCAAAAAAATCCAAAATTACTACACTCATAACAGAGAACGAAAGCCTCAAAGCAGAGTTAAATACCCTGAAACAAGAATTGGAGACTGCTCGATAGAAGAATCCAGAAGGGATTACTTTGTAAATCCTTGCACTGCCAAAAGTTGTTATGGATAGAAATAAAGAACTCATGTGATTTGAGTGTGGAAACATATACTTTGAGGCAGGTTAGAAGATAGTAAAAGTGTTAGTTGTTGGAGTACCAACAACTCTCTCAGTCAACACTGAACATGCACTTACTGCTACACATAGAACAACACAACTAAGGAGATCTCAACGTCGTAAGGCAATTGTTGGTTTACCAACAACGTTCAAACAAGAACCTATGTTTCCCTCACGAGTTGTTAGTCAAGAAACTCAAACTGATTATGTTCTTCAAGACAAAGCAACTCAGACAGATTGTTGACACCATAGATTTTCTTTTTAGCATAGCATTTTTCAATAAAAGTACTTATCAATTTATCTTAGCAGTTTTGCACTGAAGGAGCCAGTTCCCTAATTCAACTACAAAGTAAGGTTTGAATGTGTTTTGCATGAGTACATGCAATGTCTTCAGTTGGGGGGCATGTTAGGACCCTGAAATGTCCCTTTTTCATCACATATTTTGCCTATTCAACCTTATCATCTCTAATCTAATGCCTACTATAATGCGTGCTAAGACCCTTTTTTCCCAAGGTATGAATCATTTATCCTGATTTTATATTTTCATTTACTTAGCATGTTTGATTGGTAACGTTCACATGTTTTACCCAAAAAATGATTCAACTAATGATCGAAATGAATAGAACAACCAAGTCTTAAAGAATGGTCGTTGTTGTTACACCAGTTGTTATAGCTATGCGCCAATCTTGGAAGTTGATACAGCTATGTGCCAATCCTCAAAGCTATTACATGACTACTGCAACAGGTGCCACTGATTCTGCTATTACACGACTGCTGCAATAAATGCCACCGATCATGAAATCTGCTACACCTATTGTTACATGTTTCAACTTACAAGATTAGTTCTAGATCTTGTATTAATGATATCATACGAACGGCTTGAGAATTGGGGATTCTCAAGGCTATTCTGATTTTGTTTTAACTAAATGACTTTGACTTTAAATAATAGAGCTTTTGTAATCAGACGGATTTTGACTGTGAGAAAGTGAAGTGAAGTAAAGCTTATTGTACACAACATTTTGGCAAATCAATAGAAGAGTGGATTGAATTTCTTTAGCGGAATATAGCCTATTTCTTTGAGAGGATTTGGTGAGAAGGAAAGGGCCCACCTTCCTCATAGATTCCCCTCTGTTTTGAATTCCAGAATAGTTTTTTTAATGTGAATTGTTTATATGTTAAACAATTCTAGAATACAATAGGTGTTACAGTCTAGTTCCATCCTATTATATGTGCATAAATCTATCTCATGAGAATTAAAATTCAATTGATGAACACTTCTTGAGAATTGCTTCCCCTTTTTCAGAATTAGATTAAAATCTTGTTTTCGAGTAAAAGAAAAGAAAAGTGTGGATTACTTTCTTGCAATAAGTAGATTTATTTCTACAATTTGTAGAGAACTTCTTCCTGCAAAAGTAAAATAGAAAGTTAGATTAGAGTAGGTAATCTAGGATTCTTATACACTGATCGGTTTAGATTTCAAATTGTGATTTCAATTCTATAGAACTCCAGCTGTGTCAGCATAATCATGTTAGTAATATTTTTTGTTTCTTTTTCCCTAACTACAATTAGATTAGTGTTGCTTCCATAATCTAGCATAGACTGTGCATAATTATCTTCCCTGGGTTGACAATTTATATTGAACACCTTAATTTTCTATTCATTTAGACAATTAAAGTGCCCAACAATAAGCATAAGAACAGTGAAACTCTTCCCATTTCACATCCCCTCCTTGCCCCAAGCATTTGGAGTCTTGTTGAGAGAATTGCATCAGAATTCTCCATTTTTCCCTTTTTCCTCCATCATAATCCCATTCCATTCCTAAGAAGAAGGTTGAGAGGAGAAAGATACAGGGAGGTGCACTTGGAGCTTGGTGAAGAGGAGCCTGGACCAGGTTCATGGAGCAATCGCCGACCTTGTTGTAAGTGAACATTGTGATATCAATAAAAGAAATACTTTTCCTGTCCCGAAATATGATGTGTCAAATGTTTGTATTTGATTTATGCTTTATTATAACATCTAAACCATGATTTATATATGAAATGCATGTTTGTAGTTTCATCTTTATCTGTTTATGAATGAAGGTTAGACTTGGGAGGAGCCTTGCAGTCAGCAAAGCTATTAAGCGTGAGAGGATCGACACTGGACAGAGAGTAAAAGGTATAGTTACCTAATCCTTCTCACTTTGTCTTTCATGCATGAGTCTGGGGTATGTTCAGGGTATTTAGAAAAGTAGGAGACTTTTAGACAGTTGTGATCTGCCTACATGTTGAACCCTAGTGTAGTCCATAGGGGGTTTCATGCTATAGCAGAATTGGCGACTATACTGGGGAAGCCTCTAGGGTTTTAGGGTATTTTTTGGGTGTTTGATTGGTTTTATTACCTTTTTGAGTTTATGTGAGTCTGTTGAGTCTTTAAGGGATTCTGATCACCTATTGGTGCCATACCAGTTCTCCTTGCCCTGTCAGTATGCCTGTTTGTTTTCTTTTTTGAGAAGTTACAAAGGTGTACATGGCCTATTGTGGGTTAGCATGCGTACATACACACCCTGCTTTATAGATAGCCCATGTACATACGCAGGCTACTTAAGCATCAATAGCATGCTTGTGTCAAGAATTTTTTTCTTTAAGAAGAAGTAGTCGACCTTTTCCATGATTGAAGTTTTACATCTCAGGGTTTCTTGATTAAGTACAGTGTCTCTACTTTTACAGTTGAAACCTGGGTTTGATGTCAGTTTTCCTATCTTTTTAAATATTTCTTGTGTTTAATTTCGAAAGGGTTTTGGGCAAGTTTTAGAGTTGTTGATCAACCTCTTTGGTGTATTCAGTGACTCCCTACGATCCCCAGTGGACAAAGTTCAATTTTTTAGTATTTTATGGTTTTTCACATTTTCCCCTTTCGCTTGCTTTAAAGAAAAAGAAAAAGAATTTATTTCAAGTTTCTTGTTTGAAGCATAAAAAAAAAAGAATAGAAAAAGTTTTCATTTCTTAGTTTGGTTAAGTAGTTGGGTTCATTATTCTTCTTGTTAGGAAAAAGAGTTGTTTTCTTAAGTTATCTACTGATTTCTTAGAACATTAAGTAGCTCATAGTCGAGCGAAATTTTGTTTTAGTTTTTTCGTTTAAAAGATCTTATAAAACGTTAGTTATGAAAAGTTGGTTAAAGAGTTAGTTGCAAAATTTTTATTGTCAATTAGAAGTAATTTTTCTTTCATTTTTCATTTTCTTCTCCTTCTTCGTCTCCCAAACACATCACTAGTTTCACTACCATTTCCTTGAGTTAAGACTAGCCAGTTAAAATAAACACTAATTAAAATAAAATAGAATTTATGTTTGTAGGGTCAATCAACTAGTTTAGGCTAGAGCCTTGAATTAGGTTGGAGAGGAAAATCTTCAAGGCTTATAAACAAACATTGGATTTAGAGCTAGGGAGTGTAAAAGTTCCAATAAATGTGAAAGTTATCTTGGAACCTCCTATAACAGAGGGGATAAACATGAGGTCATGTGCAGAAAGATAGTGAGATAACCCCTCCAAAGTCAGACCAAGCATAGTGGGGAACACATATAGAGGACTTGTCATTGGATACTTTTGGTTGCATTTTCCTACAGAGTTTTGTGGATCTCGAATCCATTCAAGGTCCTTAGTTGTCCTCCGAACCACTTGCTTTCGAAAACCTTTATAGGATTAAGACTTGATACCCTACTCATTGTGGTCCACCCAACTATCGACTATACCTGCCTAGTGGTTGTTCGCGACCTGACAACTTTGTTGCCTTTATTCTAGAGACTTACACAGGTGACTGCGGGGGTATACCATGGTACCTAGGGTATATGTCAAGCCACACTTTATAGAGTATATCCGGACGGTGCTTCCATGTTCGATTTTCACTTGCACTGGTAAGTTGATCTAGTGTTGGCTGGTGTGACTGTTCTTCCAACTAGATAGTGGTTTTCTTGATTTATCTTGTAGGAACTTCTATAGTGTGTGCTTGTTTTCAAATGTTAGTAAAATTCTTACTGTGTCATTGATCTTCTCACACAGTGGAATATCAAGAGCTCCACCAGTCATGAAGGATTTAGGGCTTGTCGCCAGTTACATTGAAGCCACCATCGCCACCGTTATGATAAAGACTTGACCAACAAGGGTCATTTGAAGCAATCGAGCCACAGGAAACTATGCCTGAGCCAACTCCGAGAGGAGAACACTCATATCCAGAGGAACTGACTATTTATGACCTTGGAGCAGAAGCTCTCGAGCCATTTAAACCTTTGATCACTGACTTGTCGGTGCCACTTTTGATATAGGTTTCCCCTCCAAGGGTAACACATCATGAGCATCAGATAGTTTTGCAAGCAGCGATGGAAGAAAATGATGCTACTTCATCTAGGATTCCTCACACTCCCTCAACGACTACCACCATTGGGGGAATTTTTCCTCCTAAGCCACCTTCGATGGTATATACCACAATGGTATTGACCGCCTCTACTTCAGGTAGTAGTCTAATTCCTTCTATGGCAGCGATCATTGCACCATTCAGACAGAGTGCAATGAGTCCTCTGTTTTCATACAGGATGCCTGGCTTTGATACAAACTTTGTCCTCACCTACTTCACACTACAGACCATGGGTCTGTTGGCAGGGAGCTCAAACGCTCCTTTGCAAGGGTCCATAGGGGGAACCTCAACCCCCTATAATGATATCCCTTACAGCAGAGGTCATATACCTCCTTCGTCCCCCTCACTCGACGGTGCTCCCCAACAATCCGTCGGGCTGAACATGAACTACAACTTGTTCGAAGCAGGTAATCTAGGATATTCTTCCTACACCATGTCAGTGAGTTCAATGTCATTCTCTTTGTTTAGTGCATTTGGAAATAACTCTTTCTCATCAGCTATCATCTCGATCGGGGGAAACCTTGGTTTTTGACAACAGACTCCTATGCAAGGTATTATTCCTACATAGGGGAAAAACGCAGGAGTCTTCTCCTCATAAGGAATCTGGAATCTGTGGTAGGGAGCAGTTCCCTTGTAAGGGATGTCAACCAGGGGAAACCCCTTCCCTGGTCAATGGAACCTCGTGAAAGGATCAATACCTATGCCCATCGGATCGGCAGGGGGCAACCCTTTCCAAAATATTTGGAACACAAAGTAGGGAGAAATCCCCGCCCATCCCTCAATGTCCAATTACAGGAATCAACCAATTAGTTCCCAACAAATGTAATATATGTTTGTTGTCCAAGGCCATGTTATTTACAATAACCCTGGCCATTAACCCAACTTTTCCTAGCAACCTGGTGCCAATCAAAATCTAGGCTCTTTTCTTCCTGTACATAGTCAACAGCCCAAACTACCATTTCTGGCGATGTTACATTTGCCAGACTTGTCAAGGTTGTTAAATGACCCAATTTTTCATGATTTGCATTGGCCTCCCATGCTGACTAAGTTTCCCTTAGACATTCTGAAGTTCGAAGGTAAGCCTAATGAATATCCACGGTATCACATGACCACTTTTCATTTATGGTGCTCATTGAACTCATTGCGAAAAAACTCCGTACAATTATGCATGTTTCAATGCACTCCTATCGGAAGTGTCATGAAATGGTACATCGAGCTCGACCGATCAAGATACTCTTACTTTAGTGATTTGGTGATGGTTTTTCTGAACCATTTCCAACTAACTGTGATATACGATGCTAGCACCAAATTTATAGCCAACTTTGAGAAAACAAAGGCCGATCATATCTCTAATCACATTCGAGAATGGCGACATCAGAAGAGTTTGATAAAAGTACCAGCCTCACCGTCTTTCCTATTGGAGTGGTTCCTTAAGTCTTTGGTACCTCAGTTATCCAAGGAATTTGCAATGTCAGGAGTGTTTTCAGAGGACAAGGCAATAATTAGAGCTCAATAGCTTGAACTGATATACTCTCAGTCTGGTTTACTCTATGAGGTTTTTCCAGATGTGCCACAGTCCATCCTTGACAAGGCTAGACACAAGTTTGTACCACATGCGGATGGTATAGTTTGTTCAACACAAGCAAATCCCACTAATCAGTTATCAAATCAATTGCAACAATTGTCGATATAGTAGACAATGGCCAGCTAGACCACTGGTTCGGTGGCTCCCCCTACCCAAATGTTAGATGTACACAGTGTGCAGTCGACGAACTTGAAGGCCAACCAACAGCCTGACGGAAAGAAAAAGAAATGAAACAAGAAAGGTAAGGGGGTTAAGAAACCCACCAATAATGTTGGTGGGGGAAACATAGAGAAAAGAAAGTCGAAGTATCCATGTAACCTTTGCACAGAATACCATCTGACTCACCTCTTCCCTTGGCTTGCAGAGGCCTAGAATTTATTGGTGCAGCAACAACCTGTTGTGTTAACGAACCGATTTCCACATGGGAAAAATTTGACTCAAGCCATTTCGAGTGCAGATGGGGGTAGTCAGGGACCCCCTCCATCTTCTAGTAATCCCTCTAATGCAAACGTTTATATGATGAAAGGTAACACTTACATAGCAACTAGGGAACACAATTACAAAATGCCAAAAACTTTTGAAAAGGTTAAGGAAGTCGTAAACCTGTTTGTTCCTCTCTAGATTGAGAAGGCGATGGGAGAAACAATGACATGAATCCATAAAGGGGCATTCAATAAATCTTCTCATAATCTGAAGGTGAGGGCCACCCAAAATTACTCTGTGGTGGAGGATTTGTCATAAACCCCTTGCGCAATGTCTACTTTGGAGGTCATCTAGAGCTACCCTTCATAGAGAAAGGCTTTGTTGTTCACTTTGGGATATGTTGAGACCTGTAATTCGGGAAGGATCATGACTGATACGACTGACTTGAAACCTCATCTCCCTTACCACGTTGTATTTCAGATAGTAGTGGGTTACCCCAAAAAATAATTTACTCGGAATATTTCCCGCACAATGGTTGATGAGGTTGCCTCGACATGTGTGATGTCATTGATGTGTTGAAAGGCCATTGGCCAACCCATTTTGTCTCTATCACCTAATATTCTTACTTCTTTTGATGATCATTCTTTCAGACCACATTGAATCATTCCTTCTTTCCCCATGCAATTAAGAGGAAATATAGTGTGCGTCAAAGTTGAAATGATAGATGCACCTCTCGACTACAACCTTCTGTTAGGAAGGAGTTGGACCTATGCAATGCATGCAATGGTTGCCACAATTTTTCAGGTCTTGTTGTTTCCACACGAGGGCCGAATCATAACCATTGACCAGTTTTCCTTCTCTCGGCCTGACTCTTCATCGGGGGCATCCATGGTCCCGATGATTCATAACCCTCAGCTCGATGTAGTCAATGTAGAGGTTGGTTTGTGCCCACCGTTGATGGGTAATTTTGATTACCTACCTCCCTCTAGCGATGCCAAGATGATATCGGTTGTCCCCAACCAGCCTAGTGCTGAAATATTTAGAGTGTAGTCATTCTGGATGACTTATTGTAATGATCTGTCGACTCTACCTTCCCCATCGGCCTCGATGGAAGGGATAGGGTATCCTAGAATTTCCATGACCTTGTCTGCGGTAGAAGTTACGTACAGTATTTTTCATCAATCTTCAACCAACCTCGATCCCACACTCTCACAGGAGTTAGATCGAGTTCTCGAGCCTATTTGTGCTCAAGGTTCCCTTGCCACTACCGATTCTTTAGACTTGGTCCTTCTCTCTGATAAGGAAATTTTAGAGGCATTGACTGGTCTGGACAGACCCTGGGATGATCTCCATCACAGATATTATTTCCTCCCATAGTTAATAAGAATAGATGCAGGTGGATTCATGTTGACTATGACGAGAGATAGGTATTGTCTTATTAATCCTTTGGCTACGCACGCATTTTATGTTGAGGGTAATATGGAAACTATCACTGAAATGATACCTATTGACATATCCAGAACCCATGGAATTGTGGAGAATGTCTTCGTCGGAGTGGACTTCTCCCTCGAGGAGATTTGGATCTATAAATATTTATTTAAGGAATTTTGAAACCTTTTCACCTGGTCTTACGAGAAAATTCCAGGCATTGATCCAAGAATCGTCGAACATGAAATAACGACTTACCCTGATGCCGAGCCAGTCTGACAGAAGCTTTGCCCAGTGAATCCTCAGAATGCAGAAGCTATTAAGGATGAAGTAGAGAAATTGCTCAAAGTTGGTTTCATCTACCCCAATCAATTGACTCAATGGGTGTCAAATCCCATTCCAGTTAACAAAAATCAAGGTACAATTGGCATGTGTATGGACTTCCATGATTTGAACAAGGCATGTCCAAAGGATAATTTCCCCACCCCATTCATTGACCAGATTGTCGATGAATTGCGCAGGTTGTGAGGTCTTTTCTTTCATGGATGGTTTTTCAGGATACAACCAGATATAGATTAAGCTCGAAGACCAGCATAAATCAACTTTTATCTTTCCTTGGGGTACATTTTCTTATTGGAAGACGTCGTTTATCCTAAAGAATGTTGGAGCCACTTTTAAATGGGCCATGTCTTTTCCTTTCCACGAACTTAGACACATAGTCGAGGCTTATCTTGATGATTTAGCATCACGATCTCATAAGAGAGTTGATCATCCCGTGCACCTCCGACTAATCTTTGAGCGATGTCTCTACTATCGAATTCGCTTGAATCCAAACAAGTGCAGTTTTTGTGTGACGTTGAGACATCTGCTAGGTTTCATAATTTTGACAAGAGGGATAATGGTCAATCCTCTAAAGGTTGAGGCGATAGTTTAGTTTCCTCCCCCATGAATAGTGCTTCAGCTTAAAATCTTACAAGGTAAATCCAATTTTCTTCGGCGTTTTACCGCAAACTATGACAGAATCACTAAAGGGTTCATGCATTTATTGAAAAAGGGAGTCTATTTCTATTGGGACAAAGCCTCTCAACACTCTTTCGAAGCGTTGAAATTCACCCTCACGTCTTCCCCTCTGGTCTGACCTCCCAATTATAATAAAAATTTCTTATTGTACTTGGATGTCGCAGAGTCGACCATCGGTATGGTCTTAGTTCAAGAGGATGATTTGCTCAAAGAGCATGTGATTTATTACCTAATCTGAGGCCTAGTTGGGGTAGAACTCAATTACTCCCATGTGGAGAAGCTTGCATTGGCAGAAGTGCATGTTTTCCAGTGGTTCTATCATTATATTTTGCGTCGTAAGACCACTATCATTGCCATTGTGAATCTATTTCAATACCTGTTGACATGACGTGTCATCAACAAAAAGATCAGTAGATGGATAACTATCCTCCAGGAGTTTGACTTTGATTTTGTTTCCATGAAATCCAAAAAGTCACTGGTCTTTGCGAAACTTATCTCGGAACTTTCGGTTGAATCAAGTGATGTTACGCCTAAAGAATCGTCAATTAAAGGAGATCTTTTTCTGATTTCATCTTCAGACCCCTGGTATGGAGATATACTAGTCTATCTCTATACTTTGAAGTGCTTCGCCTCTGCTTCTCGCGATGAGCGTCGACATATATTCCATCAAGCACGAAACAATCTCATCCTTGATGACACTTTGTATCATCGAGGTGTAGATTGCATCCTTCGATGGTGCCTCATTCACAAAGAAGTGGAAATCATTCTTAACAACTTCCACACTGGAGCATGTGGTGGTCATTTGTCTAGGTTGGAAACAACCCAAAATATTCTATGATCAGGTTACTTCTGGCCGATGTTGATCAAAGATTACTTTGAATCAGTCAAGAAGTGACACATGTGTCATATATTCTCTTAGAAGATGAGGGCACACCCTGCTCCCATGTTTCCCATCATTACTGTTGGTCCCTTCACCAAGTGGGTCGAGGCTATGCCAATATTTAATAATGATGGCGAGACAATAACTCTCTTTATTTTCAATCAGATAGTAGAAAGGTTCGACATCCCAAAGGCAATTGTCACTTACCATGGTAGTCACTTTCAGAAAAAAATGATGTCTGAGTTAACATCAAAGCTTAGGTTGAGGCAAGAGCATTCATCACCCTACTACCCACAAGTGAATGGTCAGGTGGAAGTTGTGAATACGTCCCTCAATACTATTCTGCAATGAATGATCGATTCTTCGAAGTCCAATTGGCATTTGATGTTAAGTCCAATTGGCATTCGATGTTGTACTCAACATTATGGGCCTACCGAATGTCTATAAAGACTGCCACTAGTTTATCATATTTTCAAATCGTTTATGGGCTGGAAGAAGTCTTGCCAATAGAGTGATAGATCCCATCTCTAAATTTGGTAGTAGAGTTATTGTCAGACATTTCACCACTTGAGGAACGATTATTATATCTCGAGCAACTCGATGAGAAATGTCATGATGCAGCCTTGGCCAATGAGGCTCACAAGCAATGAGTCAAGTGTCAGCATGATCAGTCCATTCCTCCTCATATTTTCTTTGAAGGTGACCTTGTCCTTGTCTAGGACCAAGATAGGGATCCTCTGGGGGCAGGAAAGTTCAAACTCATGTGGTTCAGTGGTTCAGACCTTTCATAGTGAAAGAGGTCTTAAAGAAGGGCACTTATCATCTGGTTTACTTTGAGGGAAATTCTTTCACAAAGCCTATAAATGGGCTCTACCTAAAGAAGTATTACTCATAGGTGGGTCGCCTTGGGTGAATTCTTGTACATATGTATAGTTCTTATACAATTACTTTTTGTCTTTTTTGTTTTATGGACATGTTGTTATTTATGTCGTCTTTTTCACTGTGGCAGATGTCAAGTGAATCATAGGTGTTCATTGGGTTCACGAACATTGCTATCCGACACACTAGGAGGCTTGCTTCCGTAGCTTGGATGATTTTCACGCCTCAGGGCCAGTTCTATCTTTTGGAGGTATCTGTCTAGGTGACGCCACAAATAATGTCGTCGAGTACAACACAGTGATAGATTTTCTTCATGACACTTTGTCGCATGGTGTCTCTCACCTCCGGGTCTACTTAGATGCACAGTTGGTTGTGTCCCAGTTAAATGGAGTTTACCACGTTTATGGTCCTAATTTACACCGACAATTCCCTAGGGTATGTCTTTTAGAACGTTTATTTTATTACATTACATATATCCATGTTCCTAGGAGATTAAATCAAATAACAGATACTCTAGCTAATCAAGTATTAGAGTGGCATATTGCACACACA
>SNQJ01S0029578.1:111312-134713 GCA_010110895.2 Picea sitchensis | reverse complement strand
TCCTTCGGTCGTGTAGGGCCTTCTTCATCAGTTAAGTCAGGGCCGTCTTCATCCGCTAAGTCGGACCAGCTTGAGATTTGGTGTTCGCGCTGAGATATGCCTGGCATTATGGATGGATCAGTTGCTACCTAGGCCTTCCCCTTGGGCTTTTTAGGGGAAGGAGGTTGTTTCTCTTGAACATAGGTGACTTGTTCCATTTCCTGTGGCTCAATCTCTGTATATTCCTCTCTCGAGGTATCATTAGCCAGTTTTATGCTTTGATGCTCAGGAAGAGATCCTACCCACCATGTGGGTTTGCGTTGATTCTTTGGGTTTATGTTTTTCTCAGGGAGTTTCTGATAGTTGCTGGCTAAGTGCCATGTTTCAAAACAACTTCTACACCTAAAATGAAGATTCTCATAGTCGAGCTTCTTCGTCGAAGAATAATTAGTCCCTTGAAGAGTGATTCATGTTGGGAATCCTTTACTGAAATCCATCTCTACACAGATCCATGCATAGGTTGTGAAGCCACATTTAGTTTCCAGACTGCTACTATGAAATTTTCCAAGAGCATTTCCAATATGGCTAAGAGAAGAATCACCCCAAAAATGAATAGGTAGACCAGGGAGCCTTACCCACACGGGGGTCGTAGGGATGGAAGCTGAGGAGGGATCAAAAGAAGGGTTCCAGAGCTGCACAGACAGACCCAACCTGCCCCAGAACCAAGGCCCAGAAATGTAGATCAAATCTCTATCCTTAGCAGAGGCAAAAATCACTACAAAGAAACCTTTTACACAAGGGCGAACATGAGCTTCGTCTTTGAGGAGAGGAGTCCATTCTGAAGCAATCCAAGAATTCAGATCTTCTAGGCGAGGCCAGAGGCCATTGAACCTGCAAAACAGAGCATTACATCTAAAGAAGTTTTCACGAACCACTGCTTCTTGAGGTATAGGGATCACTATATCTGGAGCTTCACGGACCACAGGGGGAAAGCCAGCAGAGCGACCTTGACAGACTACGTCTTTGAAGGAGGTCAGAGAGGGTATCAACGGAGCAGTAGAGGACGCACCTGTCACTACTACTGGGGACGGTTGAACTGAGGAGGGAGGAGCTCCAAACGGGGAGCCGGAGGGGTCGCCTGGGTGTTGAACCGTGGAGCGTCTGGAGGGGGGGTTCGGGTGAGGGCCGAGCTCTTGCAGAGAGGTGCGTAGAGTCACGGAGGAAGCCGCCGCCATCTCCTGTAGGGTTTCCTGCGTGCGGGGGAACTTATATTATGAATGTTATATGTTCGAAAATTGTATTTTATCTATTAAATATTGAATGATCATATTTTTTAGTTGAGATTATTTCACAAATTCAATAGTGATTTGTCCGTCGATAAACCATGGAGTTAGTTACAAAATTATTTCATGAGTTTCTATGTTGAAATTCATTTATAATCCAAACAATTCTAATGATGGTTTCTCTATCGAAAGGTGTACTGGATCTGAAATTGTACCATGAAGTTTTGCTTAAGTTTATGATATTTCTTTTATGTCGAAAGGTGGATCCCCAATGAATTTTTGTTAAATATGAATTTATTGTTATCTCTATTGAATCTTGGTTAATCTGAAGATAGTAGTAATGTGGAGTCTCTGTAAACGTTTTTATGTAAATACAAACTTTTGGGATCATGGGATGCTCGTATGAAGGTTTTCATGAGTTTTAATTACTTGTAATCCTAGGCGTTATCCCTTTTTCCTTGTCAATTTATGCATGTGACCTTGGAATAGAACCTAGCGATGGCCAAAAGGCATTATCCGGAGCTCTGGGACTCTAGTGCTCTGGAGGTTTTTCAACTTCAACACTCTGTTTCACCAGGAGTGATTACCATATAAATTCGGTCATAAGGAGAAGTCGACCGACAGTTGTAGGTTAACCCTAACCCTCCCACTTTCCTTGTCAACTTTTAAGAACTTAATCGAACGACTAGGGAATATTTTCCTCACGTGAGAATCTACGATGGAGAACCACTCCAGATCTCCGGGCTTTAGGGATTTTCTCTGCTTTAAGAACCTTATATTGTTTCACCCGGATCCTCGAACCTCAGAAGGGCTCAGAGATCTAATGACTTACTTTTCTAGTTAGATCACAGTTGTCATCCACTTTGGAATTCAGAACTCTCGGAGTTTCTCACCTTTTTGCAATGACTCCTTTTTTCCAAAGTACTGAATCCCAAACAACCCAGAGATTAATGGTTCCCGCACCTTGCTCAGATGTATGGCTACAAGAAGCTTAAGGGCTCTGGGCTTCAAAAATTTATGCTTCTACAACTCAAGTTACCTCCGAACTAGAGAAGGCCAAATCCACAGATCTGACGGTCCTTGATTAACCGTCGACAATGGTCAATATTAATTCCGAGCTCCATGAGTTTGGGGCTTTTCTCACCAAAGAAAATCTCACCCACCACCTCCCGAATGGCTGAATTCTGAATATTCAGAATCTACAAACATGTGTACCCAACGTTGATGGTAAGGATTTACTCCATACTTCGTAACTATTGGAGTTCCTTAATATTTAGCCTGACGGCTCTAATTCTGTCGGAGTAACGAACCTCTGAAGAACGAAGGCTTGCATATCTAACGGTCCGTTATCAATCACCAAATCTATGACTTTCCTTCACTTCGGGACTTCTAAGATTTGGGTTTTTTCAATTCTTAGACAATTAAGACCTAGACTTGTCGAATCGTCTAACTCTCATGGATCCAATGACTAGTATTTTCCCATCGATATGTTGATCTGGATTATTTTTGGCACGAAATGAGAGCAGAGATACAATAAAGAAATGCACAGAGATATCGCAGATACCCAATAATATAACAAAAATGTATTATATATGCAACAATAAACACATATATACAATAATACATGATTTCTATTAATGAAATAAATGTACAGAGACTGTAAAAATACAGAGTGAAAGACTCTCTAGAACGATGACAACTTATCTCTGAGAATAGATTTGACGGCTACTCACATTCGCAAGAAGATGATTACAATGAGGCTATAAAGGCATTTTTACAATAAACTAGAATGACAAAAACTCTAGACATCCAAAAACCCAACCCTAGGAGATGAAGCACCAAAAGTCATGTGGGCCATGTTTGGGTAAGTTAGTAGATCAACTTCTCGGGGTCATAACTTTTGCATACGATCTATGTTTTAGGCGTACGATAGCTCGTTGGAAAGGTATTGTTGATGAGATTCATTTTTGGGGTTCAATAATGCATTTGAATATCATTTAGAAGCTCTTTCTCGAAAAACCTTCATTTAGGCCCTCAAAATATCCCCGGAAGTTAAAAATTGCTAAAAATAGTAAATTGTCAAAATTGCTCGAAAACTATTTTGAGATAGTTGGAAAAGGTGGGTGGCCAATGATATCCACCTGGATCATATGCAGTGTAGATTCACTCTATGACTTCGAGCTTCGTGGCTCACTTAATACAAAAATTATAATCCTTTGAAGTAACAAAGTTTGAAAGTCATAGAGTTTAACTAGTGCCCATCTCCTGTCTAATCTAATGGTTTTGGGGCGTCGAATCCTCCCGGAAATATTTCTCCCACTGAAAGTAAAATAAAAGAATTATCCCCTGGTAAATTATCGTCATCATCCCTCATGGAGATTTGTTAAGGTCCTAACCCTCACATAGGTAGATCAATGTATTCAGATGTAATAAAGGTCAATATTAATAAGACCTTTCAATAAAATAGAATAAGGCGGATGTAAGAAGACCTAATAGAAGCTTCTGCTTCTAGAAAGATCTTCCTCTAGATGCTTCTTTTTAGAATAAATAGGAGTCGAGGGTATGAGAACCCTAGCTTGGATATTATTGTAACATAGCGCTGCTCGATTGGAGGTTGCCCCCTCGAAGAGGCCTGTGAACATTGCTATCTGATTCAAACCTATGACTTCAGTCAAGGGTTCACTTAATAAAAATTATAATCCTTTGAAGTAACAAAGTTTGAAAGTCATAGAGTTTAACTAGTGCCCATCTCCTGTCTAATCTAATGGTTTTGGGGCGTCGAATCCTCCCGGAAATATTTCTCCCACTGAAAGTAAAATAAAAGAATTATCCCCTGGTAAATTATCGTCATCATCCCTCATGGAGATTTGTTAAGGTCCTAACCCCTCACATAGGTAGATCAATGTATTCGCATGTAATAAAGGTCAACATTAATAAGACCTCAATAAAATAGAATATATGAAGATTCCATTAGAAGTTTATGCTTCTAGAAAGATCTTCCCTCTAGATGCTTCTTTAGTATAAATAGGTATCGAGGGTATGAGAACCCTAGCTTGATATTATTGTAACAGAGCACTACCCGATTGGAGGTTGCCCCCTCAAGGAGGTCTCGTGAACATTGCTATCCGACTAAAAGCAAGTTATTTCGCTACTTCAGAGTATCACTTGCATTGTGAAGATTATGTCGACATTTTCATCGCTATTCCTCATTTCTAGCATTTCGCTTCTGTTCGCATATTTTATATATCCGGGTATCTCGGTAAGTGGTATCAAAGCACTTTCCTGGCGTAATTGTATTTTTTTTCCGGTAGAGACGATCTATCGCCTTTAAGCCACAGAGATCTTTCATTACGTGCATAAACCCGGGTTGAGGGATTCATAAGCACAGGGAAATACAAGTGGTTCTTACGCATCGCTTTTTGGCCAACCTTGTAACACTTGTTGGTACCCTTCGAGTGGTAGCACATCGACAACACCGCGGTGAATGGACCGACCTAGATTTCCTGAAGCCCTCAGATAAACCTATCGGTCATTTGACGGCTATATAGTAAGTTCACCGAGAACAAGACTGAAGATACTCTTCTAGCACTGGTAGCTCCGTAGTACCGCTATGGGTACAAATTTTATCCTCCTTAGTTAGTGCCCTCGAGATATTGAGCTCTAGTAATTCATTGTTGGACTTAATTTATATCAAGTATGAGTTATAGCAATGTGGCAAACCTCGTCAGAGAACCCTTGAATACCTTACCCCTTGGGGAACATAAACAACAATATAAACAAATTAAACCGCGAGATCTATTAACCCGCATCCGTGTCCGGGTTGCTAAGTAAATACAATATGGTACAGAATTTGGGGATTACAAAAAAAAAAAAAAAAAAAAAAAAAAAAAAAAAAAAAAAAAAGCCTCGAAATTTTTTCACCATTATTTGAGACTTATTCCATTAGGACTCATCTCTTCGCCTTATCACTTTCATCCATATCATTTTTCTCAAGAAAAATTTCTCAATTCCCACCCGCACTTTCGGGCCACCCATTTTTCTCACCATTATTTGAGACCTATTCCATTAGATTCATCTCTTCTCCCTTAATACTTTTGCACCATATCATTTTTCTCAAGAAAAATTTTGACTTCACAAATGCCTTTTTAGTCAACCGTCATCATGGTCTAAACCTGTAACCAAGAACTAGAGTCTCGCCAACACCTCAAGTAATGATGGTTTACTTGAGACTCCAACAAGAAGTGCAACAACTTAGTGCTACTATTGCCTCCCTGGATGCCTCCATGAATGCCTCCGGCCCGTGGTTAGCCAGGCAGCCCACATGGCGGAAAAATGAATCCCGAACTGGTTAAGAACACTGCACTGAAACTCAAAATCCCTCTCGATGATGATGCAGACCTAAAAGACCTAAGGAGAAACTTCTTCCCATTCCTTTCAACCACATCACTTTCAAAGGACATACTTCGTGGATGTAACTAAATTTGAT
This sequence comes from Picea sitchensis, assembly GCA_010110895.2. NCBI lineage: Eukaryota > Viridiplantae > Streptophyta > Pinopsida > Pinales > Pinaceae > Picea > Picea sitchensis. The sequence goes on along the minus strand of SNQJ01S0029578.1, from coordinate 128,965 downwards.
GGCTCGTAATCTCCACCGTTACCGTAAATGGAACATTATTTCTCTCTCTACAACATTACAGTATGACTTGGCTGTAAAACTCCCAGATGGTGTTCTCCATCTCGATCAAGAACGCAATGGGCGAGAAAACCTCCCCACAGATATATTGTTTCTGACTCCACTTGTTGTCGAGAGCAGGAACGCTTTGGATGACTCCATACCCCAACCATTTTGGTCGCTTGACAAAATTGAAGCTAACGCATTTAAGACTTCAGTTATATTTGAGCGTCTGGGTTTTTGAACAGAGGGCATGATCGATGCCTTCTTTCGCGAGTGCCAAGCTTTATCAAGGCCTCAGAGGAGGTTAGGCCCATGTCCCTCATGGATCACCTACTTAATTTGGGTGGAGGCTACCAAAAAATCAAAGAAGCACAACAAATTTCTTCCTCTCAAAACCATAAGCCCTCCTTCATCCCTCACCCTAAACCAAGAACCCTACTCACTCCCTCCTCCTCACTCCCCTTAAAATCCAAAAAATTGACCCGGCTGAAATGGTTGAACGACAAATCAAAGGCCTTTGTTATAACTCTGATGACAAATATTTCCCAGGCTATAAATGTAAGGAACAAAAGATCTTTAAGGGCCATCTCTCAGGATATTCAAGAAGACGATGATGACATTTCCCTTGTTCCCGAGTCACCAAAAAACTTATGAAATAAACCCTCCTTCGGACCCTCCTGCTAAAACCTATCATTTCAATGCTCTCACCTGATTCTCTGCCCCACAAACTCTCTCGTTGACCTATTATACCAAGCAATCAAAGGTCATCATCTTGGTTGATAGTGGTATCACCCACAACTTTATTCATCACAAGATCGCTTCAAGAAACCCAATCGCCATATCCATGTCGTTAATAATTTCCAAATCCTCATGATTGCTACAATGGTGGCTCTAAGAAATGTGGAGGGCACTGTGAAAATGTGCGGCTCTCGAATAGGTGACTACAACCCCAAATCCCATATGTTTGCTATTGACATGGGGAGGTTGTGACATTGTGTTGGGTGTCAATGGCTCTTTAACCTTATCCCATTCTCATGTACTTCCCGAACTTAACCATGCAATTTGGACCACAAGGAGGTTACTACATAAATTTCAAGGCATCACCGCTGGTTCTCCGAAATCATTAGTTCTCATCGCATGGAGAAATTGCTCAAAAGGTCATTCGGGTGTCATACGCCCAACTCCATGCCATTCAAGCCACGTAGATCCCACCCTGTCCCCCAAGACCTCCAAGCCCTCTTGACTAAACATCAAACGCCTTCCACTCCCAAGGACCCTCCTCGCAAGGTCCATGATCATTCCGCTCCTCTGTCCCAGAAGCCTTCCAATATACGCACCATACTCCGCCACCCCTTGCCCAAAAAATGAAATTGAAAAATGGTCCTGAATCCCTTATTGCCTGAGTCATCCTGGCCCTAGTACAAGTACTTACCCTCCCACTATGGTACTAAAGAAAGAAGGTTCGGCACGTGTCCTCACTTTCATGCCCTCAATAAACTCACCATCAAAGACAATTTTCCATCTTCGCCATTGATGACCCCTGGATGAACCGAAAGTGGTGCCCAATTCTTCACCAAACTTTGATTCGCCGCTATCACCGCATCCGTATGAAAGAGTCCTGGAGCATTCTAAGACGGCTCTTTCGCATCTATGAGGGCTACTACATAAGCTTCTTTGGTCATGCCCTTTGGGTTATGTAACGCCCCGTCCACCTTCCAAAGCCTGATGAATAATGTCTTTTGTCCCTTTCTTCGCCATTTTGTCCTAGTTTTCTTTCATGATATCCTCATATATAGAAATACTTGGACATACCATCTTACTCGTGTGGATCGAGTTCTCAGCCTATTCGCTCAGCACCATCTTTTTCTCAAATAGTCCAAATGTGCTTTTGGTGCATCCTCAAGTCGAATACTTGGGTCATCTCGGCAAGGATGGCATCAGGTGGGACCCAAAGTTATCAGCTATGCAAGATTGGTCGCGACCCTAAGACTCTCAAAAGTTTGGGTGGATTTCTGGGCCTCACATGGTATTACCGCAAGTTTGTCAAGAACTATGTAAAGATTGCAACACCTCTCATGACTCTCTTTAAAAAAGAACTCTTTCAATTGGACCCCTACCGCCTCAAGCTTTTCAAACTTTAAAGATGGCTGTGCACCACTGCCCTCGGGTTCTCCCCGACTTCACAAAGAAATTTGTGTTGGAATGCTATGCATCAAGGAAAGGAATTGACGTTGCCCTTATGCAAGCTGCCGCACCTTTGGCCTTTACGTGCAAATAACTGTCTGAAAAGAATTTGGGTAAACCTATTTATGAAAAGAAATGTTGGCAATCCTGCCTGAATTATGGGTTCCTTTATCTCTTGGGGCAACGATTCCAAATTAAGATAGACCATCAAAGCCTCAAATACTTTCCTGAATGCATTTCCTCCCGTGAGCAACAAAATGGGTCACTAAGCTCTTTGTCTATGATTATGATATCATTTACAGTTGAAAGATGTGAGTGGGCGTATGCAATCGTCTCCGAAATATGAAGATGAAGGATCCCTCTTTTCCCCTTCATTGTACCTGATTGGTCGCAAGCTATGCACCAAGAATGGTCAAGACCCAAAAAGTTCTGCGATCTAATTCAAGAATCGCAGAACAAGTCGCAGGGCTCCCCATGGTACCTTGGCTCGTGGATGAGCTTCGAAGCTACAAAGGTTTTCATAGGCTATAAACAATCCAAGCTCAAATCCACGTACTCTCTGAGCTTCATACACCTACTGGGCACTCGTGGTTCACCAAAACATATGACAGAGTTAAACGCCCCTTTTTCTGGGACGGTATGAAACAAGACATCCTGTAAGTTTGTAATATCGAATGTGAGGTATGCCAACGCATCAAGGGGAGAAACAACAAATATCCAAAGTACACTCCAACCGATTCCCCCTGATATCGGGAAGGATATATCTATGGATTTTTGGCTAAGGTGCTTACACAAACTGTGGAATAAATCGCTGATAATGGTGGTGGTGGATCGACTTTCCAAGTATGCTCATTTTTCCTCCCTTCAACACCCATTTATTGTAATCCAAATGGTGGCCCAAATTTTCATGGATCGTCTTCAAGCTTCATGGTATGCCAAACTCTATTGTTTCCATCGACCCAACTTTCACAAGCAATTTTGGCAAGAACTGCTTAAGCTATTGTGGCACACAATTGCATCTCACCTATCATTCCTGCATAAATGGTCAAACGGAAGTTGTCAACAACCGCTTTGGAAACCTATCTCAGGTGCTTTTCATCTAAGAAAATGAACACCGGGCTCAAATGGTTACCCTCGGCCGAATGGTGGTACAACACTACATACCATATGTACCACTGCATGACTCCTTTTGAAGTGCTAGAAGGACAAGCCACCGCCGGGCTTCTCTGCTAATTACCCTGGGCACCTCAAGGTCCAAAGGGACGACTAAACACTTACAACTGTGGGAGATATCCTTCGTGACTTTAAAGAGAACTCTATCATGGCCCAAAACAATGAAGCTAGTTGCATCATCAAGGTCGCCGTAACGCCAATTTGTAGAAGTTGGGATCGTGTTTATTGGTTCAAATCCATATAAGCAAACTTCCCTAAAATATCACCACTGTCAGAAACTTGCACCCAAATTTTATGGTCCTTTTACAGTTCTCAAGTGTGTGGGATAGTTGGCCTATCAGTTAGATTTTTCCATCCATTCGAAGCTACATCCCATTTTCATGTTTCATGCTTTGAAGAAGGTGATTAGAACAAGGTGCCAACTTCAAACCAACCTTCCAGAAGTTAGTCAAGAAGGATCCATTTGGCTACAAACTGAAGCAGTTTTGGACCGGGGAGGGAGCGTCAGTCACAGAGAACCATCAAGGAAGTGCCTTACATAGTGGAAAGATATGACTCAAAGCTAGACACACATCTCAAGCCTTTGAGGACAAGGTTGTTTTAAGGGGCTGACATGTTAAGGTCCCAACCCGCATTATTGTGGTAGATCAATGTATTCGATGTAATAAAGGTCAAATATTAATAAGACCTTTCAATAAAATTTAGAATAAGATCGGATGTAAGAAGACCTAATAGAAGCTTCCGCTTCTAGAAGGATCTTCCCCAGATGCTTCTTTAGAATAAATAGGAGTCGAGGGTATGAGAACCCCATCTTGAATATTATTTTAATGTTAATCATTGATTGAGGTTGCCCCCCTAAGAGGCTCATGAACACAAGCATTCTATTAAAAGTGCTATTTCGCTATTTCAGATATCATTTCCTCGTATTGTGAAGATTTCATGCTAGATATTTTGATCATATTTTGTCATTTCTAGCATTTCGCTTATGTTCCTACATATTTTATATATCCTGTATCTTGCAAGATTTGTCACATAGATGAGTCAATCTCTGGCGTACACATTGCATTTTTTTCTCTTGAGATTGTTCTTCAAAGGTCCTTCTATGCACCTCTTGACTTGACACTGGGAAGACCTTGTTCTGTGACTCCCATAAGATAAATTTTGGATCTACAAACAAAGTTTAGTTTATCCTTTTAGGATTAAACAAACACATAGACATGGAAATTTACTTAGCTCAGTATTCTATGGTTCGAAAAGTACACTGGAAAGTTTACAAGCCTTCATTGTTAAAGAGCTTCTTCTCTCTCCTTATCTCTTCCAATTTATACACATATAGATTATGTTAACTCATAATATCTTCTTACTTGATTGCGTGATTGGAACACTATTTAATTTTAATTAATTATTGATGTTGTATTTCCTTGAGAAAGAGAGATATATGTTAGTGGAGACTATTGTTTATATGATGGATTCATAAGGATATGGCACACTATCTAGATGATGGTTAATTATGGTTATTATAATATTTAAGGGAAGAAGAAGTTGACTGTTTTTGTAAATTAATAATTTAAATTGTGTTATGATTTAGTGCTTTACCAATAATTAATCATGAGTCTAGATTTGAGTTGGATACAGGAATTAGATGCTTCCTTATTCCTTAGAGCAATCACCTCTACATTGAGACCTTAAGTGGTCAAAAATCAATCTAATGAATCCTAGACTTGAGCTGATTATATGTATTGGAGGTCCTAAACTTGCAGGATAGGTTGGGTGGGTAGAAGTTATATGTGATGTTATGTGATTTGACAGATCCTTAATACATTGAAGTTGCATCTAAATCTAGTTGGACAATGATATGAATGAATTAGAATGTGCATTACTGAAGTATGTTAATACCATGTTTCACTTGTTCTAATGATGTTTTATTAATGTTTAATATATATATATATATATATATATATATATATATCTTACCATCCTCAATTATTTTATTAATGTGAATGTAGAGTTTGTTACAAACAAAGGTTGTAAAGTCCCCGGAGGTATTCAATGGGTTGGCTTGTTGGATTTGGTCAAATTTGTTCAAATGCAAATTTCTAGGTGGAACAATGTGTAGAGGTTAGAAAGGCGGGTTTATAGAAATGTTTATGTGTTTAGATATTTGTAGTGAAATGAACATTGGCGTACACCAAGTGTTTTTGAATATATGATGAAGGTAGGTTCATATCCATGGAACTTGGAAATTATTTCAGTGAAGTTGGGATTGAAAGGGTATGTTCACAATCCCAAGTTGAAACAAGGAATAAGCGGTTGGTCTATATGGTAACTCAGTAACCATCGGTTACAAAAGACTGTAAGATTCTGGCGGCGAACATGTCATCCGGGTGTAAAATTGTTTGTTGTAATGATTATGTTTTAATAACATTCTAGTAGGGACCCAGATCAAATAGGTAGATCTTGATATGGTGATGATAAGCAGGTGGCACGTGGGATCCTAACGCCTAATAGCCAAAATCATCTTGGAAAGAGATGCAATTTTGATGAATCTCCTTTATAAAATCAAACATAGTAAAAGATGAAAGGTTAAAAACATGATTGGTAGCAGAAAGGTATTTGAAAGGCTACTTCCATGAAAATTTTTGACTAGTTGTTAAAATCATGTTTCTATTCATGTTGTGTTAGCACTAGTTGTGTTACATGATATTTAGTTAGTACAACTAGATGTTAAAACCGCTTTCTTACATGGAGATTTTTGGAAAAGGGTATGTATATGGAACAACCATAAAAGATTAGCTCAAAATCACAACTGGATATTAGTTTGCAAGCTCAGGAATCATTGTATGGCATGGAGCATGATAGGAAAATGGTACAACACGTTTGATTCCTTCACGGTGAGACAAATTTTACAAGAAGTGAGTATAACCATTGTGTTTATGGTATGTTTATTATCTTTGTGTTAAATTTTTTGCTTCTTGCAAACAGAAGCATGTTTGAGATCAACATGTTAAAGGCTCATATGGTTAGGACATTCGATATGAAGGATGTGGGAGCGTAAAATACCACATTAAAGGCTGGTATACAAAGAGACATGAAGGATGGTAATATTGGTTATCACAACAGATGTATGTGGTGAAGATACTTAGGAAATTGGATATGAATAATGTGAAACCGTAAAACCTCTTTCCTTTCCATTATAGTTTTTCTTCAGGTTTAGGTCCTAACTAATGAAGAAGAAAATGGTTATATGTCTAGAGTATTATATGCTAGTAGAAAGTTTGATGATTGTGATGGGAAATGGTGGAGCATTTCACATGTAGTTGGTGTTGGTGTTGTTAGTGGACACATGGTAAAACAAGGTAAAGAGCATGGAAATGGGTGCTTTAGTATCTTAGAAGAACAACAATACAAGTATCACCTACAATGGTTAAATGATTTACTCTGTGGTTATGATTCGTGATATTCAAACAAGGGGAGACATACCTCAGGTTATGTATTACAAGAATGCAAGGATCTATTGAGTAATTTTGGATAGGTACATGATGAGTTGTTCTATGGTGGTCAAAGTAAGTGTTGTGCATTTGAATAAAAATCCAGTGTATAAAAATGAACAAGTGCATCGGTTTATAAGACAGTTACCGATGGAGGAAGAATGATCCATACTAGAGAAAATTGTGCATACACGTTCACGTAACAATACTGTTAGAAAAGTTGCGGAGCTCTGATGGTTTCTGACTTTAGCTTCTTGTAGGAAAGGTGATGAATAAGTTTTGGCACGATATATCAAGTAAATTGTTTTCAAGGGGGAGATTGTTGAAAACGTACAACTAATTTCCCATGTGGATGGGTGCATACAACAATAACTAAAAATAGAATGTGTACGCATGCACTCTTCAGATTGTGTAACTAGTGGATGGGATTGTAATCAGTTCATTTCACTGTTTGATAGATGTTATATATACAAGCATATTCATAGAGGTGAAGTGTGCAATGAAGGGTAGGTAGTGTGTGGGAAGAGAGGAGACGATGGTTGTATGAATGTGAATGGCTATTGTAATTCTTCCTTGAATAATAAGTGAACATTATCATTGTCCCGTGGTTTTTCTGGTATTGGTTTACCTAAATCATTGTGTCAATTGTGTGATATAAGATGCAAAATTTATAATTCTTTTAATGAAAAATATTCAATGAATGGATTAGATAAATTAATGTTGAATATTCTTTGTTCAAATTTTATGACTTGCGTTGCTTATAATCGTAAAGTTCTTTTTATCGTTTATCGTTTTAATTATTTCTAATCGTTAAAGGCCGTTTCCTTTCTTTGGAAACTGACCATGACATTTGTTTCTAATCATGGGAAGGTTGTATTGTTTGTTTCTAATACCCAGATAGGAAACCACATCGACCCCGCTGGCATGCATGAACAGCCCTCTTCCATTTCCATTTTTCCCCATTTCCCCATGCAGTGTGGCTTCTTTTCTCCATTCTTACCTGCAGTGGCCTTGCTCGTTCACTCTTGCAAGGAGATTCTCCATTCATCTCGACCATGGAAATTATAACCGTATGTTGTTGAAAGCTCTGTCAATGCTTTGCTTTTGGTGGAGAAGGAAAAAGTGGCGATGGATATTTAGATGAGCGATGGCGTAGCTAAAATGGAGGAGCTCGAGAGAACTGTGCGAAGTATTAATGACAATAGATGAGGCGGTGGAGGACCTGAAGCAGAGAGCGAAGGCGGTGAGTATAGCTGATCACGTACACGAACATAGACACGAGAGGTATATATATACTCGGAGAAGAATATAGATATTAGAGTCGTTTTTCATTAATATTTAAGTATCGAATTTCACTATATATAATTGCAGATGGATATGATCCTGAGTTTTCATGTCCAATAAAACATATTATTTATTAATTAACTTAATTAGAAACATAAAATAAACCAAGCAAACACTTAATTAATGCATTCCATTTCTTCTGGTCTTCGTCTCTGTATCAATTCCTTTTTCGTTTAAAGGAGTTAGTATCCCTATTTCCGAAACCCGGTGGAAAAAAGCAGCAGCAAATTCATCTTCTAGAAAGTACTTCAATTGCATGAGAAGTTTATCATGTCTAGTGATAAGGTAAGTGGTGGTGATGCCTCGTTTAGTGGTCTCTGAGTTCCTTCACCTGCTCTTCCTTTTGTTTTTGTTGTAGCGTGATCTTCTCGACAAAAGAAGTGGTTTGTTATTGGGTGTTGAGATGCTACTAGGAGGTGATTGTAGAACTCGAGGATGGTAGGTTTCTACATATTGATGCCCATAACAAATTCAAAAGGTACAATTTGATGCTCATAACAAATTTAAAAGGGCTAGTGACATATAGAAAAATGAGAGAGTAGAAATTATTATTTTGCACATCAAAATTGTGTTTATGTACACTATTAACATTAAATAATTTTACATATAAATATCTCAAGATTTTACTTAAAATAGATACACTACATTAGAAAAATAATAACTAGAGAATATGCCAACCACACTCCAAAATAGGGATCAACTAGTTGGAAAGAATCTCTCATATCCAACAAAATTCACAACCTCTTAAAACATAGAAACAAACTTCTTACCTATAGATAAAGTCTACTTGAAAATGACCAAATAATAATAATAATCAGTAGTATAATCACACATAACACAATTATGAGTTAAGAATTCCAGCACTCCCCCTTAATAAATAATTGTCTTAATATTTGTCACATATATCTTCATCATCATCATCTAGTCCTCTACAACAAATGCTCCACCATAAATTGAAGAACCTACTAATCAACAAAATTTATATCTGTTCCATTACATCGTGTACCTCGATCATGTGGTAATCACCAAATTTTCAAATTACATATAATGGAGCAACCATCCATCAAAATGCATGGTTACCTAACCGCTATAACTTCTGGTATAATAGGATGTCCTTTGTTTACGTGGTTCATTCAAATCCTTGATGAACTCCATTTAAATGTAAAAAAATATCACTTTTAAGGAACCTCGTTGAGTCTACAACCAACATGGTCCACTTGTATATCACCAACAAATAGTAAACTCCTCCAAGTGTTTATCAACTCCATAATAAAGATTCTACACTATATCGAACAAGTTGTATCCAAATCAACAGGGACACATGGCGAAGGGGTATGCATGTATATCTAGGTCTTATGGTGATATTCCCTTTACACAAGCCATACTACAGATACAGTTACATACAATTAACATACTCCATCGTATAGAGACATCTGGTATAAGATTCGAAAAATAGTGTTGAGTTATAATTACTTCTATTAACTACCAAATATACGAAAGATATAAGCTCAAATACATAACATCATAGAATTTCTATAAATACAAGATGTGATTCAAATTTTTATATGGTAAGTGTGTTTTTATTCAAGAAATCTCACAAAATTTACCTTGTTTTGTTGCCATAAGAATTGTCACGAAATTCCCTTGAACCAAACTATAAGAAACTCTTTGTTGCATCCAAAACAACATCTGTGTCCTTTCTATAGGAATCTCACCTTTCCATTTGAAAATTAATTATGTGATCAACCCTTGGTTTTTTCAGCAAGAACAATTAAGCTTCGTTGTGTTTTGCACTTCCATGATAATAAAAAAAATGGTTATTCACTCAAGCATCTCACTTCCATCTCAGAAAAAAAGTGTCCATGCTCTTCCATGTTGAAGTTTGAGTATTTTAATATATTATTATTGTATTATACCAAGTCAAAACCCTAAAGAATAATATTATGTTGTATTTTTAATGTGAGCCCTATTGTGCCTTTGTAAAATCTTAAATGTAAATTAGAGAGTGTAAAGTGTACAAGTCATCCCTAACCTAATTAAAGGGTGACTCAAACTTGTATTTATAAGAGGCAAGGCACCTCATTTGAAGAATACATACAACACAAGTTCTCTCTCTCAAGAAAAAGTGCACAAGTATGAGGAGGATACGTAGCTACAGAGGAAGGGTATTCTAGTAAAGGTTTTGATTATCTCTTGGAGAACTATCTTGATCTAGTGGTGCACTACCCTATTCCGGTTAGTGTTTCTGGCCTATCTTCCTCGATTATCTTTGTTTGGTGAGATGTCTTTGAGAAAGTCATTGTAAATTTGTTGATGAATCTATTGAGGAAGTTTTTGGGTTTTCTCCTAAAGTGAGTGATTCACCGGATAAATTCAAAAAGGATGTGGATGTCTTCTTCAAAGGATATTTATGCATGCAATTATTTTTCTAATTGTTAAAAAGTTAAAGAATATTGAATACACTTTACTGCTTAAGAGAAAAACTTTTAAATGGTATCAGAGCTCGACTGAAAGAAGCCATTTTCAAAGTCTATATGAACTCAATGGGGAAAAAAACACCATAGGAAGACTCTCCTAACCCTAGCACATCTTTTCCCCGAACTAAATTTTAGTTTCACAATTCTGAAAAATTAGGGCCATGCATAAAACCCTAGAAGGTGATATCTCCCACTTTTTGGAGGATGATGGTCAAAGTAAATCCATAAGGGAGATCTCCTAAGGAGGGCACATATTTCCCTCAAATCATAATTCCAAAATTTCAATTTTGGAAATTAGTGTCCCTCATAATCCCTGTATAATGGCACGCCAAGGCGCTTGTAGACTAAAGTTAGAGCAAATAATTTTGGCATAACATACCGGTAAGTTCAAATCTTTCTTGAAAAGTTTCATTTTCTTATTGTACGCCCCCAGGAAAGAAGGCTATTATCCCAACACAAAGCTTGATGAGTTTGAGGGTGTGGATAACTTCCGAGCATGGAAGTATTGAGAGAGTAATGCTTATTCTAGAAGAGAATGATATATAAGGTTTCATCAAAGAAGAAGTTTCAAAACTAGAGGAAGATGTGGCCAAGGAAAATTACAAGAAGAGTTTGGTCAATGAAAAAGAATCATTGTTGATTCTATCAAGGATCATTTGATCCTCCATGTATCATCATTGACAACTCCAAAGAAAACAATTTTGATTCCCCATCTTGATTATATATGAAGGCAAGAATAATTTAAGATGACGCTTGAGGTCGCTAAACCTAATAGTGGAAGATGTAGAGCTCTCGAAACCATTAAATATTACTTCAAAAGGGTGTCTCAAATGAGAGAACAACTTGAAGCCATTAGAGACAATGTAGAAGAAGTCGAACTTAGTGATACATTGAATGGTCTCCCCATATATTGGGAATCATTCATTTAGGGAATCTATTTAAGAAGAAATCTAGCAAGGTTTAAAATACTATGGGAGGATTGTGTTAGGATATTTAGACACTTAGGAGTTAAATAAGATATAATTTGGTCTATTGTGTCGCTAGGTAAACGTAGTTTCTAGTGTGCTTCTTTAGTATGCATTATTATGCACTTGTAGTTAGGAAATCTCGATGGTCACAATATGTTCCTCACATAGAGTGATCCGATGGTTCATACTCTCCTCGACATTAATAACCATTGATCCATGGTTTAACAACGATTATCCATGATCTCTATTTAAAGAACATGGAGGGTCAGTTGCATGATTGATTGTGAGAAACTCTCCTGTGTAAAATCCTCATTGTAATATTTTTCTTGCATTAATAAATGGCTCCAAGTAATAAGCATATCGTGGGTCATGGATGTTTCCAGAGGGGTTTTACCAGGTGAAAAAAATGGTTTGTTGATATTTGATATGGTTATGAGTGGTTACTGAAGTTGTTCTTCTTCCTCTGCTGGAATACTTGTGTTTTCGAACATGGTATCGAGCTCCCGCTTTCTGAAGACCCGCACTCGCTAGATCGAGATCGTGAAGATGAGTTTTCTCATCTCCATTTTTGTCATTTTCATATAGTTTTGAGCTAAGGGACTATTCCATTGCATCCGAAACACTCATTTCATTCAAGAACACATTTATTTTCACTCGGCATTTGCCCAAGATAATGGCCATTACAAATGATCCTGAGTTTAAAAATTTTTCTTGTGTGAAAAGAGTGTTTTTAGCATGCTTTCCAAGGCCGTCTTCCACAACAACAACAACAACACCTAACTCCTTCCTAACATTGCTACAATATGTTTTTTCTAGACAATTTGGTTAAAAGTTTCATTAAGTAAGAGGTCTTGAGTCTGTCTCTCTTTTGTTACTTTTTTTGAAAAAGTTCATGCTAAAATTGTAAAGTGTATTTCACTTGAAGTATAAAAGTGAAACACTATAAGTAGCTTTAATATTTTATTTTAGAGTTATTTATTTTGCATGCAGCTTTTCTTTGTAAAAGTGAGCCCTAGTTCTCTTTATAAAAGTGGGTCACTTCATAAAGCAACTTACACTACCACATGGTCCTTGCAACTGGAATTGTTGATGATATTACCAGGTTGTACAAGTTTGACAGCTTTGGGTCATCATCTTTTTCATCAGGTTTTATTGCTCATAGTGATAACTTGAGCAAACTTTGGCATGAGCGGCTTGGTCATCTAAACTATCACTCATTGCAACAACTATGTAATCAACAGATGGTGACTGGTCTTCCTCTTTTTTCATGAAGAGATGGTGTTTGTGCCGGTTATGTTCTCGGCAAACATCATCGGGACAATTTTGAAAAACGTGCCTCTTGGCACGCATCGGGTCCTTTGCAGCTTGTTCATAGTGATTTGTGTGGTCCACTTTCTTCTCCTTCTTTTTCTAGGTGAAAGTATTTCTTAACTTTCATTGATGACTTTTCGAGACGTACTTGGGTTTACTTCTTAAAACTTAAGAGCAAAGTTTTTGACAAGTTTTTGGCCTACAAGGCCCTTGTAGAAAAGCAATCTGGACATCAAATTCAAAGGTTAAGAACATAAAATGGAGGCGAATATGTGAACAATAATTTAACAAATTACTGCACTACACAGGGAATCCAAATGCAACATCTTGTTCCATATACACCACAACAAAATGGTGTTGCTGAGAGAAAGCACCGCACATTAAAAGAAATTGCTAATTGTATGATCCAATCTAAGGGATTAAGTCTAAAGTATTGGGTAAAAGCCATCAACTGTGAAAATTACATAGTAAATCACAATCCCACAAAGTCTCTTAAAAATATAACACTGGAAGAAGCTTGGACTAAAATTAAACTAGATGTAAGTCACTTCTGTGTATTTGGAAATATAGCATGGGCTCACATTACTTATGAGAAAATGAAAGCATTGCAGCCTAAAAGTGAGAAGTGTATATTTGTTGGTTATTCTGAACATTACAATATGTTTTTCTAGACCATTTAGTTAAAAGTTTCCTTATTAAGTAAGAGGTCTTGAGTTCAAGCCTCTCTTTTGTTACTTTTTTTGAAAAAGTTCATGCTAAAATTGTAAAGTGTATTTCACTTCAAGTATAAAAGTGAAACACTATAAGTAGGTTTAATATTTTATTTTAGAGTTATTTATTTTGCATGCAGTTTTTCTTTGTAAAAGTGAGCCCCAATTCCCTTTATAAAAGTGGTTCACTTCATAAAGCAACTTACACTACAACATGGTCCTTTGGTTACCATTTATGCCTTTTTTAAACATGCATAACTCTCACATCTGACGTTCGTTTTCAGTGCCGTTTTTTTTTTAAAAACCGCACAACTTTTCGATCTCTTTCCATTCAAATCATCAGTTTTAGTTTTTAAATCAGTATTATCTACATATTTAATATGTCTTATACAAGTAATCTCTTACTTACCAGCACCAACTACTTCCAATGGAAATCCCATATGGAGGATTTATTAAGAAGTAAAGACTTGTAACGGATTACCTTGGGAAAGAAAACAACACCCACTGATGTTGATAAGAAAGCCAAATGGGATAATAGGAATGACGAAGAACGTGGATTAATAAGAATGTCCATCTCTCCTGATTTAAGTTTCCTCCTTCAATCAATTGATAAACCCAAAGAAGCTTGGGAAAATATTGAATCTGTGTTTGGTAAACACAATATTAATTGAGCACAACAATTAGAAAATCAATTACTAAGTTTAAAACACTTAGAACTTTAAGTGAAGAATGTAAGATAAAGATAGATGAAGATCATTGCATCTATCTTATTCTTTCTAAGCTAGGTAGTGCATATTTTGTATTTGTATCTACCTTTTATGCCAAACAAGAGGCTATAGGGGCAGCTTATAAAAAATCCAATCTTTAGAACTTTTTTGATTCTTTGATTAGAGAGAAAGATAATCTAGTACAACTTGGAGTGATCAGCACTGCAAGTACCTCCAACAAAGCCTTAGTTGTCCATCAAAAAGATAAACCCAAGAATTCCAAGAAGCAACATCCTCACCACAACAACAAGAAATATAAGGGTCCCAAACCCAGTCAGAGAAGTTTTTCTCCTAATGGAGACAAAGGAGAAAAATATTAAAATAAGAATACTAACAAACATTACAAATTTTGTGATAAATATGGTCATGATGAGTCCAAATGTTTCAAGAAGATGGCAGATTTAGAAGAAGTGATGAAGAAGCACAACATCAGTATTAATTATACTTCTTCTTCTTCGTTGCATGGACATGCACTTTTTGCTTCTGGTTTCTTCTTCAATACACCTTCTAATTCTACTTCTGATAAGTGGATTATTGATTCTGGATCATCTTATCATATGGCTAAGGATAGAGACACATTTTCTACTCTAAATGAATGTAACACCAAGAAAATATTTGTTGGTGATGATAGATCTCTTAGTGTTGAAGGATCTGGAACAATACAAGTAGAAAATGGCCATTTCAATGATGTATTATGTGTTCCAAGTCTTTCTTGTAACCTTCTATCAGTATATCAAATCACTCATTAAGGTGAAGGTAAAATCGTAGAGTTTTCACCTCACAAAGTTGTAATCAAGGATCTAAAAGATCCTAATCATGTTCTTGCAACTGGAATTGTTGATGATATTACCAGGTTGTACAAGTTTGACAGCTTTGGGTCATCATATTTTTCATCAGGTTTTATTGCTCATAGTGATGACTTGAGCAAACTTTGGCATGAGCGGTTTGGTCATCTAAACTATCGCTCATTGCAACAACTATGTAATCAACAGATGGTGACTGGTCTTCCTCTTTTTTCATGAAGAGATGGTGTTTTTTCCGGTTATGTTCTCAGCAAACATCATCGGGACAATTTTGAAAAACATGCCTCTTGGCATGCCTCGGGTCCTTTGCAGCTTGTTCACAGTGATTTGTGTGGTCCACTTTCTTCTCCTTCTTTTTCTAGGTGAAAGTATTTCTTAACTTTCATTGATGACTTTTCAAGACGTACTTGGGTTCACTTCTTAAAACTTAAGAGCAAACTTTTTGACAAGTTTTTGGCCTACAAGGCCCTTGTAGAAAAGCAATCTGGACATCAAATTCAAAGGTTAAGAACAAAAAATGGAGGCGAATATGTGAACAATAATTTAACAAATTACTGCACTACACAGGGAATCCAAATGCAACATATTGTTCCATATACACCACAACAAAATGGTGTTGCTGAGAGAAAGCACCGCACATTAAAAGAAATTGCTAATTGTATGATCCAATCTAAGGGATTAAGTTTAAAGTATTGGGTAAAAGCCATCAACTGTGAAAATTACATAGTAAATCACACTCCCACAAAGTCTCTTAAAAATATAACACTGAAAGAAGCTTGGACTAAAATTAAACTAGATGTAAGTCACTTCTGTGTATTTGGAAATATAGCATGGGCTCACATTACTAATGATAAAATGAAAGCATTGCAGCCTAAAAGTGAGAAGTGTATATTTGTTGGTTATTCTGAACATTACAATATGTTTTTCTAGACCATTTGGTTAAAAGTTTCCTTATTAAGTAAGAGGTATTGAGTTCAAGTCTCTCTTTTGTTATTTTTTTTAAAAGTTCATGCTAAAATTGTAAAGTGTATTTCACTTCAAGTATAAAAGTGAAACACTATAAGTAGCTTTAATATTTTATTTTAGAGTTATTTATTTTGCATGCAGCTTTTCTTTGTAAAAGTGAGCCCGAGTTCCCTTTATAAAAGTGGGTCACTTCATAAAGCAACTTACACTGACACATGGTCCTTTGGTTACCATTTATGCTTTTTTTAAAAAAGCATAACTCTCACATTCGACGTTCGTTTTCAGTGTAGTTTTTTTTTTTTAAACCGCATAACTTTTCGATCTCTTTCCATTCAAATCATCAGTTTTAGTTTTTAAATCAGTATTATCTACATATTTAATTTTTCTTATACAAGTAATCTCTTACTTACCAGCACCAACTAGTTCCAATGGAAATCCCATATGGAGGATTTATTAATAAGTAAAGACTTGTAACGGGTTACCTTGGGAAAGAAAACAACACCCACTGATGATGATAAGAAAGCCAAATGGGATAATAGGAATGACGAAGAACGTGGATTAATAAGAATGTCCATCTCTCCTGATTTAAGTTTCCACCTTCAATTAATTTATAAACCCAAAGAATCTTGGGAAAAGATTGAATCTGTGTTTGGTAAACACAATATTAATTGCGCACAACAATTAAAAAATCAATTACTAAGTTTAAAACACTTAGAACTTTATGTGAAGAATGTAAGATAAAGATAGATGAAGATCATTGCATCTATCTTATTCTTTCTAATCTAGGTAGTGCATATTTTGTGTTTGTATCTACCTTTTATGCAAAACAAGAGGCTATAGGGGAAGCTTATAAAAAATCCAATCTTTAGAACTTTTTTTATTCTTTGATTAGAGAGAAAGATAATCTAGTACAACTTGGAGTGATCAACACTGCAAGTACCTCCAACAAAGCCTTAGTTGTCCATCAAAAAGATAAACCCAAGAATTCCAAGAAGCAACATCCTCGCCACAACAACAAGAAATATAAGGGTCCCAAACCCAGTCAGAGAAGTTTTTCTCCTAATGGAGACAAAGGAGAAAAATATAAAATAAGAATACTAACAAACATTGCAACTTTTGTGATAAATATGGTCATGATGAGTCCAAATGTTTCAAGAAGATGGCAGCTTTAGAAGAAGTGTTGAAGAAGCACAACATCGGTATTAATTATACTTCTTCTTCTTCGTTGCATGGACATGCATTTTTTGCTTCTGGTTTCTTCTTCAATACACCTTCTACTTCTACTTCTGATAAGTGGATTATTGATTCTGGATCATCTTATCATATGGCTAAGGATAGAGACATATTTTCTACTCTAAATGAATGTAACACCAAGAAAATATTTGTTGGTGATGATAGATCTCTTAGTGTTGAAGGATCTGGA
>SNQJ01S0029578.1:59812-78274 GCA_010110895.2 Picea sitchensis | reverse complement strand
TAAATTAATGATAAAAGGGAAAAGGGGTTATATTCCACACCTGTCTTTTTGAGTTCTAAGAAAAGGGGAAAGAGGAAAAATAAAAAAAATAGGAAACTAGGGAAATGAGGTAACATAAAAAGGAAAAAGGGGAACTTAAGGGAAAAAGCGGGAAGTCAACTTAGTAAGGAATCCACATTTAATAGCTTTCTAATTTTAAACTGATTTAGCAATTTCACAATAGGGAAAGCATTTAAAACCTATAAGGGAAACTAGGGACACCTAGGAGTGATTCTAGGAGTAACTCTAAGTGGGTGAGGGAAATAAAGATATTTACTTAATTAAATAAATTAATTAATGGAGGAATGTAGGGGATGAGGGACACTTGTACGAAGAAAAATTCTTAGGAAATTATTTTTAAAACTTTAATTAAATGAGATTTAGGAAAGAGAGGAGGTGGGAAGTTCTATATAATGAAGGAAGGAGAAGGAGAAAGGATCATCTTCTGTTTGTGTAACGTTACACTTTAGAAATATTGACTTGACTGATTTACTTGTGGGAGTTGGGATACCCATCTCGGAGAAGAGTGGTAGCTCAGCCTTGCAAGGTGAGCTGGGAGCTAGACGAAACCTTCGGATAGTGTGTGTGGCCCCTTATGGCTTGGGGGGATAAGGGGGAAGAAGAGTACCCCTAGCATTAGTTGGGAGGTACCGGTGAGATCTCGACGGTCGGCAAGAGGGAGTTGCACGGAGTGCGGGACATCATTCGAGGCAGGCGATCACGCAATGGTATGCTCTTCTATTTTGTAAAGTAGAATGCATTAGGACATATGCTTGGATCTTCATGTTGATGGTAATTGGATTGGATGTTTAGATTGATAGTGAACCCCTTTTTCTTAGCCTAGTTGATTGTTTGGTTGAGTGATTTCTCATGGCCTTCGTCCCCGCATGACTCGACAACCCTATGGTTGACTTTGACCCATGCGATTGTTTTCTTTTCATCCGTAGCACGCCATTTCTCACCTGAGTAGTTGGCCAGGAGCTTGATCTACAGTCATCGCCTTAGCGTTAAAATACTTATGGATCTCAATGCCCTACTTTTCTATGCAAGGATGGTGATGCGAAGGCGAACGTTTAGTCACCTCCCTCTGTGGACATCCTTGTCTGATTGTTGACTTGCGATCTTTAGTACAACCTTGGCATTGGGATTATCTTGCTTCCTTATTTCTTATTTTCTGCGCCTCGACTGATAGAACCCATGCGATCCCTTCGATGAGTTATCCCTTGGGCCTGGCGTTCTCTTACTATTGTCAGCTTTTTGGGGGGGGGGTCAAGAGATGTAAAATATCACTTCGGCAGATGTAAATTGTGACATTTATAATTTTAACTTCTGCGTTCAGTAAGGTATGGATGGAAAAAAAAAATAAAAAATTCTTCAACGATTGTAATTTGAGATAGAGGTAAATTTTAACCCTGCATTTGTTTAATTCTTGGCATAATTTCACCACGTATCTATTGGGTATGTTTTTTTTTTGTCATTTGATTTCTGGGTGGCCACTTCTAAATCCTTAACCGTGTTCCTCTGTCGAGGTGGGAGGACTGCGTCACCCATTTGCTTGAATATATGTGTGAACCTTCATTGGGCGATTTTTCTTCTGTCTCGCTATGTTTTGGATCTTACTATATTCTCAATGGTATCTTTTACCTCTGTACTGTATTGACTCATTTGGAAACCCTTTTAATGTATCGGACTATGCTATTGGGACCCTTGGAAGTCAGTGACTTGTGTGAACCAGTCATTGATCCACTCTTAATGTGAAGGCTGAGGAAGGACTTTCACGCTCTAATGCATTATTGATTTTGCGTTGGTGTATTCCTGGAAATCTCCATCTCTGCGTTTTTCTTATCCTTGTACTGCTCTCTCTAATTTTTGTTTTAATTCTGGTTGGGATGCCTGCATTTTAAAACCCCTTTTTTTTACTAACTGAGTTGCTACAACACAAATTTGTATCCCCTTTTGCTGTGAAACGCTTTGGGTTGAGGGTGTCTTCTCTTGAGTGGACTTAGAATGTAGGCAGGCCGAATGCGATGCCACTAAATGGGCACGATTTTGCCACTACTTGTAACTTGCGGTGGCCTTATTCAATAGTTGAATCGTGTAAATTCTTCTGGGCGAACCGCTTTAGACCATTCCTACATTTCCATTTTTTTTTTAATATTTGTTGTTAAAATGAATATATAAATCCCTACGTTTACAATGTTTCAATTTTTATATTAAAATGAATATATAAATCCCTGTGTTTACAATGTTTCTTTTTATTTTAAAATGAATATATAATTCCTGTGTTTTCAATTATTCACTTTTATTTTAAAATGAATATATAATTCCTCCATTTTCAATGTTTCATTTTTATTTTAAAATGAATATATAATTTCTGCATTTTCAATGTTTCATTTTTATTTTAAAATGAATATATAATTTCTGCATTTTCAATGTTTCATTTTTATTTTAAAATGAATATATAACTCGTGTGTTTCAATGTTTCATTTTTATTTTAAAATGAATATATTAGAATCCCTGCATTTCCAATTTTTAAATTTTATTTCTAAAATGAATATCAGAATCCACGTCAACAATTGGACAAAATCGTAGTTGCTCAACTCCTACTCAATTTGGCTCTTGAGATAAATGTGGAAGAATCTTATTTGGGGAATTCTATGTTGGTCATAGATTGGGTTAATGAATTGTATTCAAAATTAGTACTCACACCACTTCATTCTTAAATGTTAGTAGCATCGACTCAATTTTTGAAACCTCTCTTTTCCATGTTTACAAAGAACATAAATCGAGAGCATTTGAGCTCTCAAAAGTCATGGTTCAGATTCATGTAAATTTTAATTTGATAAAGAAACATAAGGCGAAAGTGATATTACATCTCATCTCTTCCATAATCATATTTTTATTTTATGCTTAGATTAATGTTACATTGTTATTCTACTATCTTATGTTTATGTTGAGGACAGTTAGATGGTCATTATCTAAAAAAAAAAATTCATTTATTTTTCCCTTCAAGGTTGCTCCCCTTTTCATATAGGATAGTATATGTTAATGTAGAAGGAAGGCACGTTTATATTGAAACAATTTTAGACATAGGTTACCAATGCTACAACCTCAACATCAATCTACTTTGTTTTATATAGTGTTTAATAACAACTTGCTACTTCATTTTAGTAATGGTTCTTTCATTTCTAATTAAAAATTATTGCAAGTTTATAATGAATGGCTAGTTTATAATTGATAGACTAGTTAGATTTCAACTATTGAGTACTTATATTTTAATATTACTCCATTCGAATATTTAGATTTACTTAGTAATGTTCTTTATATGTTTAGTGACCCTATCAGTCCAAGATACTATTACACTAGTTAATATAATTAAATTCAGAATATAAAAATACCAGGCCCAATGAATGTTGCATATTTAATATGTTCTTCAAAGTCTTTTTCTCAGTCCTTTCCTTCAATTGATCATCACAGAGACTTCACCTATACCTCCCATCCAATGTTAGGGGTACTCTTCTTCCCCCTTATCCCCCAGAGCCACAAAGGGGCCACACACAACAAAATAACAATAATAGCTCCAAGACTTTACTCGCAAGGATGGGCTTCCACTCTTTTTACAAGCTTGGTTTCCCAACTTTCACAAGTAAAACACAATCCCCCAATAAAAATTTAGTAGCATAACAATTCCCAGAAAGTCATATCAGTTTTCCTTCTCAATAATTTGTTTTTATAGACATTCCTTCATTGACACATGTCCTCATGCACAAATAATTAACTTTTTAGTTCATTTTAATTTGGATTACTCACTCACACACTTGTCACAATATCGCCAAGTTATACCGGTAATTACCATTTTATTTTATTTAAAAGGTCAAAATCCCTCACAATCCTCAATTTGTTCACTCCTAGATGTCCCTTTATTCCCCAGATTCTCATTTAATGAGTGTCCCCTAACTAGATCTTAGTTAGAGTTTAATTATGAGTCCTCTTCTAGTTAGACTAGTGTAGTTTGACTCTAGATTCTATTCTATGTACAACCAACCTCTCAAGTTATTAATTACTTATATTTAATATTTCCTTTTTTATTAAATTCATGCACACATGTGCATTTTATTCAATCTTTATATTTTTCCCACCTTTCCTCGAATTAGATTTATCTCAAATTTAATATTTTAATTCATCCCCAGTTTAAAATTAGACTTAGGCCAAATCTTATGCTTACGCTTAGACTCTTCAAGTAGGTTTTTTCAACTAATTCTATTGTTTAATTAATTAGTTAATCCAACAAGGTCTAAATATTTGAATGTTTTCTTTTCTAGGCCATCTAAATTTATTGACTTAAATTTAATTATGTGACATGCCCTTCAAGATGCACCTCCATGCTCTAAGGGTTCCACTCAACTTAGAATTGTTTTGGAGGTTGTTCGAACCTTGAAGTCAATACTCCACTCGGTCGACCTTGTGAGAGACTAAGGGCTTCTAAGGAATAAGGAATATTCCTTATTGCGCCCTCCTTAGAAATCTTCATGGGAGACTCTCTCAATATGCCCTCATGACATCATGGACCTTTATAACTAGGTAATCGTTAACCTACCATTCAGACCACAATGGGATTTCTAGTAGGCTATGACAGGGACGTTTCCACGCCTCTCCCTCAAATGTCTAGTTTCTGTGCATGGCCCCTCTACTCCTTATGTGAGTTGGATTAAAAATAATCGTCAAGCCTGCATCCACTGACAAAAAAATTGTCAATAATTCCATATATATAAATCCATACTAAAATCAATCATATAACATATGTGTGTGAAATGAAATACTCAATAAATACAATCCACTCCATGACTCAATCCGCATTCCAAGGGAATCCATCGATGCCATCAACATACTTAACCTGTCATATGTCATGTACACTGAGGAACACTCGTCAAAAGCATCTGTCAATATATATACATAAATATAAGAAATAATCCATAACACCTCAACATCATCATATATAACTCATAATCTGAATGAAATCATAGAGTACTATACCCATATCACTTGCAAGAAAGTGTCCTCAAAGAATAAGTCAATAACAATGTTCTCAATACATTGGGATTTAACAGTGCTCTAACTTAACATGAACATTCCCTTGATCAAATTCGTCCAAAACGACCAAGTAAGCCTTTACCCTTTACCTCCAGGCCCATTTACAATGGAGTTCACTAAGCCTTTTATAGTCTTCATTACATGAAATCCATGGACACAATACTACAGGCTACCCAAAAAACATGGACACGAAAAACCATGTCCTTTTACCTAAACAAAAGATTTAACTCATTAACTCTTTCACTGAGTCAAGGTTAACTCAACATACATACCCCCACCCCACATATTCAATATACCTAAATATATGTCTATAATTTTCATAGGTGACCCAATAAACCATGGGTACACATGTCTATCTAGGTCTTACAGACATATGCCCATTTACATGCAATCAATAACTTTTACAACTCCAAGGTAAATACATTTTTTTTCTTTCACTGTGACTCAACCATCACTGCTCTTTTTGTTGCCTTGTTGTATGAGCATATCTTGAGGTTCCTTAACTCCAAGCTATTCTTTCCATTAAACTTTCCCACCTCAAACTTTGACCTCTATATTTTTTCCATTGGCACAAAACGCCAACACACACAATGTTACACAACTTATAAAACCAAGCCTCTTATTATGGAGGCTTAAGATTATATTTCAAGGTTAAACCCAAAAATACAATATTAAGTAAAAGGTTTTACAAAACAAACCACATATATGTATGTTTATAAATCCTTGTAATAAAGGATATCCACTTCACCTTTTATTGAAACACCCTCCACCTAGAAAAGATGTTCATTTATTAAAATATATCATGTGCATAATGAGACAACAAACAATTTTCATAGCTTGATCCACCTCTTCATTGATTTACCAATGCATTTAAAACATCCACCTCTTCATTGATTTACAAAGGGGATTCTCGAGCTCTTATACCATGATTTCACATCATGCTGAGCGATGATTATCGTTGCTTCAACATGCTATAATGTGTGATGATCCATCAATATCACTCCTCCCGCCATCCCTGGGAAGCGGTGATCCACCAAAATTCTCTCTCTTGTAAAAAGGTAGTGGGAGTGATGAGCCTTAAAACTATCCCCCCTATGGAATGACACTAGGTATAATGATTTTTGGAAAATCTAGAACCAGTTAAGTTCAACATAGAATATCACCTTGCCAGCATGTCCTAGGAAGTGATAGTCTAATGATTATCGCTACTCCCTGTAACAAACTTGTTGTTTCCATACTTTGATCCAGCGACAAACCTTATGAATCCTTTGGACTCCGCTCACCTGCTATGATTACCAACAACTAGCTTCTCTCCTTCGTTGTAGATTCTTCAACTTTGTTCTTTGATATCGCTTGTTAGGCAGTGTAAGCATAAACATAGAAATATTTTAATGGAAAAAGAAATAAAACCAAGAACAAACAATATGCAACAACAATCACACAGTTGACACGATGATTTATGTGGAAACTCAATACGAGAAAAACCACGGGGCAATGATAGTCGATATTCTTATTATTCAATAGATAATTACAATAGTCAATCACATGCATACAACCATCCTCTCATCTCTTCCCACACACTGTGATACACTACATTGCTACTCTTCACCTCTATGGGTATGCTTGTATATATAGCATCTATCAAAAAAATAAATGAACTAATTACAATCTGATCCACCAATTACGCAACCTGTTCACTGAAGAGTGCATGCATGCACATTCCATTTTTAATTAATGTTGTGTGCATGCATGCACATGGAAAATTAGTTGGCATGTTTTCAACAATTTTCAATATAAGAACATATATCTTAGTNTATCATTTTTCCTTCTCAATAATTTGTTTTTATAGACTTTCCTTCATTGACACATGTCCTCATGCACAAATAATTAACTTTTTAGTTTATTTTAATTTGGATTACTCACTCACACACTTGTCACAATCTCCCCAAGTTACACCAGTAATTACCATTTTTATTTTATTTAAAAGGTCAAAATCCCTCACAATCCTCAATGTGTTCACTCCTAGGTATCCCTTTATTCCCCAGATTCTCATTTAATGAGTGTCCCCTAACTAGATATTAGTTAAAGTTTAGTTATGAGTCCTCTTCTAGTTAGACTAGTGTAATTTGACTCTAGATTCTATTCTATGTACAACCAACCTCTCAAGTTATTAATTACTTATATTTAATATTTCCTTTTTTATTAAATTCATGCACACATGTGCATTTTATTCAATCTTTATATTTTTCCCACCTTTCCTGGAATTAGATTTTTCTCAAATTTAATATTTTAATTCATCCCCAATTTAAAATTAGACTTAGGCCAAATCTTATTCTTACGCTTAGACTCTTTAAGTAGGTTTTTTCAACTAATTCTATTGTTTAATTAATTATTTAATCCAACAAGGTCTAAATATTTCAATGTTTTCTTTTCTAGGCCATCTAGATTTATTGACTTAAATTTAATTATGTGACATGCCCTTCAAGATGAACCTCCATGCTCTAAGGGTGCCACTCGACTTAGAATTGTTTTGGAGGTTGTTCAAACCTTGAAGTCAACACTCCACTCGGTCGACCTTGTGAGAGACTAAAGGCTTCTAAGGAATAAGGAATATTCCTTATTGCGCCCTCCTTAGAAATATTCATGGGAGACTAACTCAGTATGCCATCATGACATCATGGACCTTTATAACTAGGTAATCGTTAACCTACCATTCAGACCACAATGGGATTTCTAGTAGACTGTGACAGGGATGTTTCCACGCCTCTCCCTCAAATTCCTAGTTTATGTGCATGGCCCCTCTACTCCTTATGTGAGTTGGATTAGAAAGAATCGTCAAGCCTGCATCCACTGACAAAAAATTTGTCAATAATTGCATATAAATAAATCCATACTAAAATCAATCATATAACATATGTGTGTGAAATGAAATACTCAATAAATACAATCCACTCCATGACTCAATCCGGATTCCAAGGGAATCCACCAATGCCATCAACATACTTAACCTGTCATGTGTCGTGTACATTGAGGAACACTCATCAAAAGCATCTGTCAATATATATACATAAATATAAGCAATAAGCCATAACACCTCAACATCATCATATACAACTCATAATCTGAACGAAATCACAGAGTACCATACCCGGATCACTTGCAAGAATGTGTCCTCAAAGAATAAGTCAATAACAATGTTCTCAATACCGTGGGATTTTACAATGCTCCAACTTAACATGAACATTCCCTTGATCAAATTCATCCAAACCGACCAAGTAATC
This sequence comes from Picea sitchensis, assembly GCA_010110895.2. Taxonomy (NCBI): domain Eukaryota; kingdom Viridiplantae; phylum Streptophyta; class Pinopsida; order Pinales; family Pinaceae; genus Picea; species Picea sitchensis. The sequence goes on along the minus strand of SNQJ01S0029578.1, from coordinate 69,863 downwards.
CTTTACCCTTTACCTCTAGGCCCATTTACAATGGAGTTCACTAAGCCTTTTATAGTCTTCATTACATGAAATCCATGGACACAATACTATGGGCTACCCAAAAAACATGGACACGAAAAACCATGTCCTTTTACCTAAACAACATATTTAACTCGTTAACTCTTTCACCGAGTCAAGGTTAACCCAACATACATACCCCCACCCCACATATTCAATATACCTAAATCTATGTCTAGAATTTTCATAGGTGACCCAATAAACCATGGGTACACATGTCTATCTAGGTCTTACAGACATATGCCCATCTACATGTAATCAATAATTTTTACAACTCCAAGGTAAATACATTTTTTTTCTTTCACTGTGACTCAACCATCACCACTCTTTTTGTTGCCTTGTTGTATGAGAATATCTTGAGGTTCCATAACTCCAAGCTATTCTTTCCATTGAACTTTCCCACCTCAAACTTTGACCTCTGTATTTTTTCCATTGACACAAAATGCCAACACACACAATGTTACACAACTTATAAAACCAAGCCTCTTATTATGGAGGTTTAATATTATATTTCAGGGTTAAACCCAAAAATACAATATTAAGTAAAAGGTTTTACAAAACAAACCACATATATGTATGTTTATAAATCCATGTAATAAAGGATATCCACTTCACCTTTTATTGAAACACCCTCCACCTATAAAAGACGTCCATTTATTAAAATATATCATGTGCATAATGAGACAACAAATAATTTTCATGCCTCGATCCACCTCTTCATTGATTTACCAAGGCATTTAAAACATCCACCTCTTCATTGATTTACAAAGGGGATTCTCGAGCTCTTATACCATGCTTTCACATGATGTTGAGCGATGATTATCGTTGCTTCAACATGCTATAATGTGTGATGATCCATCAATATCACTCCTCCCGCAAGCCCTGGTAAGCGGTGATCCACCAAAAGTCTCGCTCTTGTAAAAAGGTAGTGGGAGTGATGAGACTTAAAATTATCCCCCCTATGGAATGACACTAGGTATAAAGATTTTTGGAAAATCTAGAACGAGTTAAGTTAGACACAGAACATCACCTTGCCAGCATGTCCTAGGAAGTGATAGTCTGATGATTATCGCTACTCCCTGCAACAAACTTGTCGTTTTCGTACTTTGATCCAACGATAAACCTTCTAAATCCTTTGGACTCAGCTCACCTGCTATGACTACCAACAACTAGCTTCTCTTCTTCATTGTAGATTCTTCAACTTTGTGCTCTGATACCACTTGTTAGGCAGTGTAAGAATAAACATAGAAATATTTTAATGGAAAAAGAAATAAAACCAAGAACAAACAAGACACAACAAAAATCACACAGTTGACATGATGATTTATGTAGAAACTCAATACGAGAAAAACCACGGGGCAATGATAATCGATATTCTTATCATTCAATAGATAATTACAATAGTCAATCACATGCATACAACCATCCTCTCATCTCTTCCCACACACTGTGATACACTACATTGCTACTCTTCACCTCTATGGGTATACTTGTATATATAGCATGTATCAAAAAATTAAATGAACTAATTACAATCTGATCCACCAATTACGCAACCTATTCACTAAAGAGTGCATGCATGCACATTCTATTTTTAATTAATGTTGTGTGCATGCATCCACATGGAAAATTAGTTGACATGTTTTCAACAATTTTCAATATAAGAACATATATCTTAGTAGATATGAAATAAACAAAATTATCTAATTGATTGATTGAATATTTTTCGTTAAAAGAATTATAAATTTGGCATCCCATTTACAATATAAGCACATTTATCTACTTAAATATAAAATAAATGAAATGAAAAAAAAATGAGCTATGAATGGTAAGATTATTTTCTTTGATTGGATTAAAAAAACGTTGTCTCTCTTCGAAATGGAGATAGAAATAAGTTAATGATTTATAAAATCATTTTATTAACTGACATAAACATAATTATTGAATCTCCTTGTGACTTTAACATTTATAATAAAGAGAACTAGGTTGTGTGTGAAGACATAAAATCAACCAACATCAATCTCCATACAAACATTGGATATAAATAATGGTTTGGCCATCAAGATTCATTGGATAGAAAATAAAATCCATATCACCAAGGTTATTATCTAATTTGCAATTGAAATTTTAGATCTAAGAATACTACAACAAGGGTCAATAAGCTTGTTAATATTATAAATGTCAAAAAAAACTTATTTTTATGATTTTTTTTTTAATTCTTTTGTTCCTTATTTTGTTCCTTATAATATTAAGGAAGAAAATAAGGAAATAGAACAATTAATATTGACTCTTATATTAACTGGTCTATTTCTTGTTGAGCATTATGTGTATTATAATGACAATCCTTATTTTGGAAACCTTTCACCATGTTACATAAAGGGGTTGGTTGGAAGTCTTTCTTAGGTTGATTCTTTTTGTCATGTTTCTTGTCTTTCCATGCCTTGGGGATTTCATATCTCTATTTGTACTAATCATAACACATTCGATCCTTTCTAAACACTTCATTTAAAGAATTAGGACTGTCAAATTCAATTTTTTCTTTCTACGACTGTGGTAGACAACTCAAGAACCTTTTTATCTTTACTTTGTCCTCTTTGATGTACCATACAAACCTCAAAAAATCTATAAATATATTTATTAGATCATCCATAGCCATTTGTCCTAGTCGCAGTTCATAAAATTCCTTAGTTTTTCTTTCGTAATAACTTTCTGATAAGTACTACTTATTGAAATACTTTTTGAATTCTGACCATTCCATTTGTTTTTCTTTCAACCCCTTAGCTAACTTCAAGTCTTTCCACAAGATACTAGTTTTTCCCTTCAAGTTGTAAATGGCCATCCTGAATTTCATATTAATAGAATAGTTATAAATTTTGAAGCATTTCTTTATATATAGTAACCATGCTTCAACCTCCTCACCAGTCTTTGATTCTCCATCAAAGGTGGAAGGTTTAGTTTTCTTGAATTCATCTTCCAAGTGGTCCACTTGTTTTCTTTTTCTTCCTATAGATGCTTTGTTTTCTATCATCTGTGTGTCTTCCGAAGAGCTATCCTCTTTTTTTGTTTCATGAACATAGTTCTTAGAGGAATTTTTGTTGACCTCTTCCTCTTTTTCATTTTCCTTTGGAATTTTCTTTGTTACTATACTGTGTAGCAACATTTCATTTATTTCCAACTGATTTTCTTGTGCTTTCTTCAACTTTTTGTTATCTGCTTTAAATCCTTGTAATTCCACGATGAGGTTTTGCATAGTTTCCAAGACTTGAGTTGTTGAACTCCCTTCACTGTTATGTTCTGGGTCTCTAGGAAGTTCCTAGTTTTGATTCCCTTCAGGCATGTCTCCTTCTTCATTTTGAGATGACATTTTCACAAGAGACAAATTGTTTTTCTTTTTGTAACAATAAATGTGTTTGTTAGCTTTTATTTCAAGGAAACAAAATAAAATTTTGGTTCTTCTCTAAGCTACAAGAATTGTAACCTACAACTCTGATACCATATGTAATGTACCCCAAATTTCACAAATTAAAAAAAAAATGGGGAAAAACTAAAGTCTATTATGCGCGACAAATGTCGTGACACGAGAATAATTATATCTTAAACCAATAATTACTACCTAAAAAGTGTATCATTATCATTAATTATTCTCAAAGGTTGTAAGAGATCTTAATATCCATACATCATTTATTGGTAATAATTGCTATTAGAATTAACATTGTAACGTTAATGTATTAATGGCTAGGCCTATCAAGGTCCATAGCCTAGGCATAACTTGTGAGACCCATTCATATAAGTCATAACTATATTTATAAAAGACCCATTCATATAAGTCATAACTATATTTCTAAAACATGTAACGAGGCATTTTAGAAACTCAATGCCTATACACTAGATACACTTTATGAAATTCAAAAATTAAGAAATCACTAGTGTACATTGAATTGAACCTAGGGTCCTAACCCACTAAGTCCAAACCTATGCGCTAGGGGTTTATAATGTTCCAAAGTGATTATACGATGTTCAATAAACTTATGATAAACATAATGATACAGTCGGGACCTTGTTTAATACATCACTGATCCACATTACACATAAATTTGTGGCCTTTACACAATTCGAGACACATTAAAGAGAAGGTTAGCCAAACAATCGAACTTAGCCTTAGGCATTTAAGTTGCTCATAGCCATTAATGGTGGAAGGCCACCTTCGATCTCCAGGTCTAACATTTTTGCAGGTAGGCTCAACTACAAGCTTGACACCTAGGTCAACTTCACATGGAATTGAGAGGGTGGCGTACCTTGCATTCTCCTCCATTATCATGAGGCACAAGGTGACATTACCCTTCACATTCATTCCTTATGTTTTTGTACTCTGTATTTTTCTCCCGCGATGGTAGAGTTATGCAACTCTGTGGTAGCATGGTAACCAGAGGGTGTTTGATCGATTTTCAGATAGGCATTGTGGCCACTATTTCGAGTTTTCCTTTCAACTCTGTGTAGAAAGATAGCAAAGGGATTTTAGTCAGTTTCTTTTAGAGTGTGATGACCATTGTTTCAATTTTTGTTCTCAGATTTGTTTCGACTCTGTGTAGAAAGATAGTGAAGGGAATTTAGTTGGTTTCTTTCACAGCGTGGTGGTAACTTTTTCCAATTCTTGGTCTCGGCATGTGCACAGTAAGATCCCTTCTTTTGTGCATCTCATATCACATACTTTTCGATTCAATGTAAAGGTTTCATTTAATTTTGAAGGAAAATGTTTCTCTCTCTAATTTGATTTAGTCCAAAGGTTTTTCGTGAACGTGTTCTTTGTATTACGGGAGATCTTTGTACCACATATTTATTTATATTATGTTTTCCTTATGTAAAGTATTATTGTGTTGACAAGCTATTTATAATGTGTTCTTTAAGTTTATGTTCCCCTATAGTATACCCAACGTTGATGGGTTCTCTATACAATGGGTCCTCCATGTCCCATTTTTTGTTATAATGATACTGTGTTGAATGGATCTATGTAAAATGTGTTCCTCATGTCCCTTTTTCATTAATGGAACTGTATTGAATGGTTCTATGTACACGTTCGATCATTCGTTTTGGGTTCTATGATTTTATTTCAAAGGATGTAAGTATTCCAAACTGTAACATGTGCGAAATTACCACTTAGGAATTAAGAAAGAAGAAGATATTAATGAAAGAATATTGTAGCCATCATAAAGAATGCAGATCAGAAAGTAAACATAAGGAACAACAGACCATAATATAAATATTGTTAACGTAGTTCAACACAAGTTTTCCTACGTCTTCGGGCATTTGTCTCAGTCAGGAAGGATTTCTTATTTTGCTTCAATGCTTCAAAAGTACATCAAAATTGCAAGCTATTTTGGTTGTGTTTTTCTCGACCCCATGAATCTAACGCAACTAATGGGACCGAAAAAAGTTGAGTGTAGCTCCCGGAATTGGTCTCCAAAGTTCCCCTCCTCAATGGCTTCCCTGCATAAAATTGGCTTAGGATTCATGAATTATTTAGTATTTCTTTTGTTTGATTTCCAAAAAATTCTTGGTTTGTATAGGATTTTGGTTGGGGATCCTATCCCAACTTCCTCCCAAGATCTAGCCTCAAATTGCGCTCGAGATCCCCCCAAAATGGGAAAAATCCTCCAAAATCAGCATAATAATCCAAAAAAAACCATACAAGATAGTTAAAAACCCAAAAATGGAAAATATATGCATTAGCTCCTTTGCATTGGGCTCCTGGTTGTATGGGATATCTCCATATGTCCTTGGGTTCGATGCTTAACCCCTACCTCTGGTCAAAGCCCCTTGTTTCTCGACTTTTGCTACTATGTGTGTGCCCATGTGTCTAAGTGCCTCTCCAAACAACCCTGTGCTCCACTCCTAGCCTAGCTCCTGGTCGGTTGGGCTAGCCCCCCACCAACTAGGGCTTATCCCCCATCTCTTGCCAAACTCAACCTAAAAGAAAAAGTTGCCATATGTATAACAAGAACCATGTGTAGCTCGGGCGGTTGGCACTTGTTCCAAAGACTTGGACTATGCAGGAGGTCACATGGTCGAATCTTGTAGAGGAAAAACAAATTTTTGAACTGGCCCACATTGGTTAATTCCAGGGTGCCACATGGTTCCCTCTGATTGGGCCATGTGTCACCCTGTGATTGGACTATACAGTCCACTCACCAACACAGTCAACTACCTAGTGGACTGCCTTATCAACCTGCCAATGCATTTGTCCAATCATCATGCACAGTCATCTTCCAAGTCACCCTGCCACATCACCATCTCTACTGCCACGTCACAATGCAATGTCAGCATCTATACTTCCATGTCACCATGCCATGTCAGCATCTATACTTCCACGTCACCCTGCCACATCAACATCCATATTGACACATGTCATCCATATTGCCACATGTCATCCATATTGCCATGTGTCAGACTATCATTGGGTCATATCAACATCCATACATATACGTGTCACATCCATATAGTGCCATGTGTCACCTCTGTACGGTGCAACGTGTAACTTTTTTACTAGTCCACATCACACTTAAAAATGCCAAAAATGAGTGACATGTGTCACCTCCTCATGTTACCATGTGTCCCTGCTGATGTCATGCTAGCGTACTGTTGACATCAATAGTACAACCTGTTGACATTGACTAGTTTACTTTTTTGCATTTTGGGAAATCGATTAGAATGTGATAACTTTCGCATACGGTGTTAATTTTTGGAAAACAGTATATGGATGAAATTGACGTGATGAGCCCGACACAATGGCATTAGTTTCATCTGATTATGAAAATTTGATTTTTAGGCCTCCTGGATCCATTTTGGATCAACCAACAATGAGATTCTCTCCTCCTTCTCCCTAGATACTTCAACTCTGTGCTTCGACACCGCTTGTTAGGTAGTGGAAGAATAAACATAACAAGATTTTAATGGGAAATAAAATAAAACCAAGAACAAAATGGACACAACAATAATCCCACAATTGACATAGTGATTTATGCGGAAACTGAATACGAGAAAAACCATGGGACAATGATAATGGGTATTCTTATTATTCAAGCAATAATTACAATAAGCAATCACACACATACATCCATCCTCTCCTCTCTTCTCACACACTGTGCTACACTACATTTCTACTCTTGACCTCTATGAGTATGCCTGTATATATAACATCTATAAAACAATTAACTAAACTAATTACAATCTAATCCACCACTTACACAACATGTTCACTAAAGAGTGCATGCTTGCACATTCTATTTTTAATTAATGTTGTGTGCATGCATGCACATGGAAGATTAATTGACATGTTTTAAATCATTTTCAATATAAAAACATATATCTTAGTAGATATAAAATAAACAAAATTATCTATAGATTGATGGAATATTTTTCCTTAAAAGAATTATAAATTTGGCATCCATTTACCATATAAGCACATTTATCTACTTAAATATAAAATAAAATAAATAAATGAAAAAAATGAGCTATAAATGGTAAGATTATTTTCTTTGATTGGTTTGAAAAGTCTCTTTTCAATAGAGATAAGCACATTTATCTACTTAAATATAAAATAAAATAAATAAATGAAAAAAATGAGCTATAAATGGTAAGATTATTTTCTTTGATTGGCTTGAAAAGTCTCTTTTCAATAGAGATAAGTTAATAATTTATAAAATCATTTTATTAATTGAAGACATAAAATCAACTAGCATCAATCTCCATACAAACACTGGATATAAATAATGGTTTGACCATTAAGATTGATTAGACAGAAAATTGAATCCATATCACCAAGGTTATTATCTAATTACAAGGTTATTATTTTGCAATTGAAATTTTAGAGATAAGAGTATTATAACAAGGGTCAATAAGCTTGTTAATATTATAAATGTAAAAAAGCTTATTTTTATGAATTTAATTTAATTTTTTGGTTCCTTATGTAAAAAGGTAATTGTAACCTAAATAAAATGAATAATATTTAATATGTAAATTCCTTGCTTTTTAATGAATAATATTTAATATGTAAATTCCTTGCTTTTTAATAGCATATACTTTGTTATACATAATTTATATTGATGGTATTAAAAATATAATAATAAATAAATATTGATATATCATTTAAAAATATAATAATAATAATAATAATAAATTATTATAATATATATAAATCATAAAGTAAAATATTTTAATATTACCCTATTATATATAAATTAATATTATTCCCATTACTAAAATGAAATGATTTTATATGATTTGAGGGTGAAAGATTGATTAATCTAGTGAACAATACAATAGTTGTATGTCATGACATATTACAATGTAATATGTCTAGTTGTAAAAAAAAAAAAATATAATAATAAATAAATATTGATATATCATTTAAAAATATAATAATAATAATACAATAATAAATTACTGTTATAATATATATAACCATGAAAGTAAAATATTTTAATATTACCCTATTATATATAAATTAATATTATCTCAATAATAAAATGAAACAGATTTTTACAAAGGATTTGAGGGTGAAAGATTGATTAATCTAGCAACAACACAATGAGTTGTTGTCATGACATATTACAATGTAATATGTCTAGTTATATAAGTATATTCTAATATTAACAAATTATATTTTAAGTATATTCTAATATTAACATATTATATTTCAGTATTATAATATGTAATTTATTTATTATTATATCATTAAAATATAATAATAATAATAAATTATTATTATAATATGTATAAATCATAGTAATATATATATATATATATATATATATATATATATATATATATATATATATATATATATATATATATATTTCCTATTAATAAGGACTAGTGAAAGATTGATTAATCTATTAAAAAGTGAATAATATAGTAGTTGTATAAGTATATATTCTAATATACATTATTAACATATATTCTAGAATATAATATGTTGATCTTAAAGCTTCAATGGCTTCTAGCATCAATCTCCATACAAACACTGGATATAAATAATGGTTTGATCATTAAGATTCATTGGAAAGAAAATTGAATCCATATCACCAAGGTTATTATTTTGCAATTGAAATTTTAGAGATAAGAATATTATAATAAAGGTCAATAAGCTTGTTAATATTATAAATGTCAAAAGTTTATTTTTATGAATTTAATTTAATTTTTTTTTTTTAATAATAATAAAAAATAAGAAATGAACACCTCTTTATTTTGATAATTGTTTTTTTAGTTGTATATATTTTAATATTAACATATTATATTTTAATATAATATAATTTATTTCACATATATCATTAAAAATATAATAATATGTATAAATCATAAAGTAAAATATTTTTTAATATTATATATATATATATATATATATATATATAGAGTAAGAAATATATATATATATATATATATATATATATATATATAGTCTCATTAACTATGATTGGAGGGTGAAAGATTGATTAATCTATTAAAAAGTGAATAATATAATAGTTGTATAAGTATATTCTAATATGTTAATATTAACATATTATATTCTAATATAATATGTTGATCTTGGAAAGCTTTTCTTAATGTTTTTCTAGCATCAATCTCCATACAAACACTGGATATAAATAATGGTTTGGTCATTAAAATTCATTGGACAGAAAATTGAATCCATATCACCAAGGTTATTATTTTACAATTGAAATTTTAGAGATAAAAATATTATAACAAGGGTAAATAAGCTTGTTAATATTATAAATGTCAAAAAAGCTTATTTTTATGAATTTAATTTAATTTTTTGGTTCCTTATGTAAAAAGGTAATTGTAACCTAAATAAAATGAATAATATTTAATATGTAAATTCCTTGCTTTTTAATAACATATACTTTGTTATACATAATTTATATTGATGTTATTAAAAATATAATAATAAATAAATTTTGATATATCATTTAAAAATATAATAATAATAATAATAATA
>SNQJ01S0029578.1:43486-59802 GCA_010110895.2 Picea sitchensis | reverse complement strand
GTAGAATAACAATGTAACATGAATCTAAGCATAAAATAAAAATATGATTATGGAAGAGATGAGATGTAATATCGCTTTCGCCTTATGTTTCTTTATCAAATTAAAATTTACATGAATCTGAACCATGACTTTTGAGAGCTCAACTGATCTCGATTTATGTTCTTTGTAGACATGGAAAAGAGAGGTTTCAAAAATTGAGTCGATGCTACTAAAATTTAAGCATGAAGTGGTGTGAGTAGTAATTTTGAATAAAATTCATTCACCCAATCTATGACCAACATAGAATTCCCCAAATAAGATTCTTCCACATTTATCTCAAGAGCCAAATTGAGTAGGAGTTGAGCAACTACGATTTTGTCCAATTGTTGACGTGGATTCTGATATTCATTTTGGAAATAAAATTTAAAAATTGGAAACACAGGGATTCTAATATATTCATTTTAAAATAAAAATGAAACATTGAAACACAGGAGTTATATATTCATTTTAAAATAAAAATGAAACATTGAAAATGCATGAATTATATATTCATTTTAAAATAAAAATGAAACATTGAAAACGCAAGAATTATATATTCATTTTAAAATAAAAGTGAATCATTGAAAACACAGGAATTATATATTCATTTTAAAATAAAAAGAAACATTGTAAACACAGGGATTTATATATTCATTTTAGTATAAAAATTGAAACATTGTAAATGCAGGGATTTATAGATTCATTTTAACAACAAATATTAAAAAAAAACAGAAATGTAGGAATGGTCTAAAGCGGTTCGCCCAGAAGAATTTACACGATTCAACTATTGAATAAGGCCACCGCACGTTACAAGTGGTGGCAAAATCATGCCCATTTAGTGGCATCGCATTCACCCTACCTACATTCTAAGTCCACTCAAGAGAAGACACCCTCAACCCAAAGAGTTTCACAACAAAAGGGGATATGAATTTGTGTTGTAGCAACTCAGTCAGTAAAGAAAAGGGGTTTTAAAATGCAGGCATCCCAACCAGAATTAAAACAAAAATGAGAGAGAGAAGTACGAGGATAAGAAAAACGCAGAGCTGGAGATTGCCAAGAATACACCAACGAAAAATAAAAAATGCATTAGAGTGCGAAAGTCCTTCCTCAGCCTTCACATTAAGAGTGGAGCAATGACTAGTTCACACAAGTCACTGACTTCCAAGTGTCCAAATAGCATAGTCTGATACATTAAACGGGTTTCCAAACGAGTCAATACAGTACAAAGGTAAAAGATACCATTGAGAATACAGTAAGATCCAAAACATAGCGAGACAGAAGAAAAATCACCTAATGAAGGTTCGCACAGATATTCAAGAAAATGGGTGACGCAGTCCTCCCGCCTCGACAAAGGAACACAGTTAAGGATTTAGAGGTGGCCACCCAGAAATCAAATGACAAAACAAAAACATACCCAACAGAAAACGTGGTGAAATTATGCCAAGAATTAAACAAATGCAGGGTTAAAATTTACCTCTATCTCAAATTACAATCGCTGAAGAAATATATATATATTTTTTCATCCATACCTTACTGAACGCAGAAGTTAAAATTATAACTGGCACAATTTACATTCTCCGAAGTGATATTTTACATCTCTTGACCCCCCCAAAAAAGATGACAACAGTAAGAGAACGCCAGGCCCAAGGGATAACTCATAGAAGGGATCGCAGGGGTTCTATCAGTTGAGGCGCAAAAAATAAGTAATAAGGAAGGAAGATAATCCCAACGCCAAGGCTATACTGAAGAGTGCAATTCAACAATCAGACCAGGACGTTGACAGAGGGAGGCGACTAAAGGTTCACCTTCACATCACCATCCTCGCTCAGAAAAGTAGGGCGTTGAGATCCATAGGTATTTTAACGCTAAGGCGATGATTGTAGATCAGGCTCCTGGCCGACTACTCAGGTGAGGAATGGTGTGCTAGGGATGAAAAGAAAACAATCGCATGGGTCACAATCAACCATAGGGTTGTCGAGTCATGCGGGGACGAAGGCCATGGGAAATCACTCAACCAAACAATCAGCTAGGCTAAGAAAAAGGGTCCCACTATCAATCTAAACATCCAATCCAATTACCATCAACATCCAGATCCAATCATATGTCCTAATGCATTCTACTCTACAAAATAGAAGAGCGTACCATTGCCTGATCGCCCGCCTCGAATGACGTCCCACGCTCCCTGCAACTCTCGCTTGCTGACCGTCGAGACCTCACCGGTACCTCCCAGCCAGTGCTAGGGGTACTCTTCTTCCCCCTTAGCCCCCCAAGCCGCAAGGGGCCACACACACTATCCGAATGTTTCGTATAGCTCCCAGCTCACCTCGCAAGGCTGAGCTACCACTCTTCTCCAAGATGGGTATCCCAACTCCCACAAGTAAATCAGTCAAGTCGATATTTCTGAAGCGTAACGTTACACAAACAGAAGATGATCCTTTCTCCTTCTCCTTCCTTCATTATATAGAACTTCCCACCTCCTCTCTTTCCTAAATCTCATTTAATTAAAGTTTTAAAAATAATTTCCTAAAAATTATTCTCCGTACAAGTGTCCCTCATCCCCTACATTCCTCCATTAATTAATTTCTTTAATTAAGTAAATATCTCTATTTCCCTCACCCACTTAGAGTTACTCTTAGAATCACTCCTAGGTGTCCTAGATTCCCTTACAGGTTTTTAAAGTTTCCTATTATGAAATTGCTAATCAGGTTTAAAATTAGAAATCTCTTAAATGTGGATTCCTTACTAAGAGCTTGACTTCCCTTCTTCCCTTAAGGTTCCCTTTTTCCCCTTTTATGTTTACCTCCTTTCCTAGTTTCCTATTTTTATTTTCCTCTTTCCTTTTCTTAGAACTCCAAAAGGAAGGTGTGTGGAATTTAACCCCTTTTCACTTTTATCATTAATTTAGTATCATTTAAATTATCAAATGATAAAATAATCAATTCCCTATTGCTTATATCCTGATTTTATTTCTTACTGTCGTTAATTTCTTACTCCTTCATGTTACAAAATTTTATGAAGGCCATAATTATTACTTAAGTGGTCTTTATTTGGATTTTTATTATTTTTATTTTCGACATCTATTTATTTTTATTATATATATATGTATATATATATATATATATATATATTTAAGGTAGACAAAATTGTACCCCTAACAAATTTTTAGACTTGTGCTTAAATTTTAACTAGGCGACATTTAATTAGATTTGTTTTGGAAACTTCTTAACATGTTATTTGTCTTGGGTCCATCTAGGTTCATCCTCTATCATCATGGGCGGTGACATGCCCTTCGGGATGCATAGATTAGCTCCCAAAGGGTGCCCACAAAGCCTCAACTATTCCTTTGCACAACGTGCCGAGGGAATGCACTCGTGCTCCAAAGGTGCCACTAAACATCTTGATTGTTTAGACATCAGCGTAACCCTTGGAGTCAACCTCATGAGGTGAACTTAATGGGAGACTAAGGGCCTCTAGAGGAATAAGGCCCCACCTTATTAGCCCCTTAGAGAGATCATCGTGAGTGACTATACATGATCCTTCCTCACGGCGTCGTGGGTCTTCCCGAACTAGGTAGTGTGAGTGACTATCGCAGTCTTCCCCCACGACGTCGTGGGTCCTCTCGAACTAGGTAGTCATTAACCTACAGTTCGAGCCATAGTGGGAGTGCTAGTAGGCTGTGGCAGGGCTATTGTCCACACCTCTCCCTCAACATCTATGGTAGTGGTGTGTGGCCCCTTTACTCCATATATGAGTCTAGTTAGCAAGCTATCGTCAGCCTGCATCATCAACAAATCATGTCAGAATATATCCACATCATATCATCTAGTCAGATGCACTAATATCATAGTAAAACAATCAAACCCCAAAGGCACACTCCCTGACTCGATCCAGAGTCCAAGGGGTTCCATCGATGCCTCTGCATCCTCAAGGTCCAAAACCCTGCACACTTAGTAAAACCGAGTCAATAGCACCTATCTATGTCAATGTAGTAAAACATCATGTCATCTACCCATAACGCATCATAATCAAAGTCAAATGTTTTAATATCATAATGATCCGGATCACCTGTAAGAAAGTGTCCTCAAAGAATAAGTTCACTCAGTGCGCCAGAGCGGGATGTTACAATAGAAAAGTTCGCTCAGTGCACCAGAGCGGGATGTTACAATAGAATCATCAGAAAGCCTGAACGCCATTTGTTACAATTGTTGTCAACAAATATTAGATAAAAGTTTATATTTTTAAATTACAATTGATGTCAAGCAGATAATAATTACAAGGTTTATGTTTTGAATATTGTTGTAATTCTAGACGTTTTCCGCTCTCTAATTTGGGGAGGCTTGACCTTCATTGTGAAATTTGAACTTATATTATGAATGTTATATGTTCTAAAATTGTATCTTATCTATTGAATATTGAATGATCATAGTTTTTAGTTGAGATTATTTCAGAAATTCAACAGTGATTTGTCCATAAATAAACCATGGAGTTAGTTACAAAATTATTTCATGAGTTTCTATGTTGAAGTTCATTTATAATCCAAACAATTATGATGTTGGGTTCTCTATCGAAAGGTGTACTAGATATGAAATTGTACCATGAAGTTTTGCTTAATTTTATGATATTTCTTTTATGTCGAAAGGTGGATCCCTAATGATTTTTTGTTAAATCTGAATTTATTGTTATCTCTATTGAATCTTGGTTAATCCAAAGATAGTAGTAATGTGGAGCCTCCGTAAATTTTTTTATGTAAATACAAACTTTTGGGATCATGGGATGCTCATATGAAGGTTTTCAGGAGTTTTAATTACTTGTAATCCTGGGCGTTAGCCCTTTTTCCTTGTCAAGTTATGCATCTGACCTTGGAATAGAACCTAGCGATGGCCAAAGGGCATTATTCGGAGCTTTGGGACTCTAGTGCTCTGGAGGTTTTTCAACTTCAACACTTTGTTTCACCAGGAGTGATTACCATCTAAATTCGGTCATAAGGAGAAGTCGATCGATAGTTGTAGGTTAACCCTAACCCTCCCACTTTCCTTGTCAACTTTTAAGAACTTAATCAAACGACTAAGGAATATTTTCCTCACGTGAGAATCTACGATGGAGAACCACTCCAGAACTCCAGGCTT
Organism: Picea sitchensis; assembly: GCA_010110895.2. Lineage (NCBI taxonomy): Eukaryota > Viridiplantae > Streptophyta > Pinopsida > Pinales > Pinaceae > Picea > Picea sitchensis. The sequence goes on along the minus strand of SNQJ01S0029578.1, from coordinate 54,658 downwards.
CAGGGATTTTCTCTGCTTTAAGAACCTTATATTGTTTCACCCAGATCGTCAAACCTCAGAAGGGCTTCGAGATTTGATGACTTACTTTTCTCGTTAGATCACGGTTGTCATCCACTCTGGAATTCAGAACTTTGGTAGTTTCTCACCTTTTTGCAATGACTCCTTTTTTCCGAAGTACTGAATCCCAAACAACCCAGAGATTAATGGTTCCCGAACCTTGCTCAGATCTATGGTTACAAGAACCTTAAGGGCTTTGGGATTCGAAAATTTATGTTTCTACAGCTCAAGTTACCTCCGAACTAGAGAAGGCCGAACCCACAGATCTGACGGTGCTTGATTAACCATCGACAATGGTCAATAATAATTTCGGGCTCTGGGAGTTTGGGACTTTTCTCACCAAAGAAAATCTCACCCACCACCTCCCGAATGGTCGAATTCTAAATATTCAGAATCTACAAACATGTGTACCCAACGTTGATGGTAAGGATTTACTCCATACTTTGAAACTCTGGGAGTTCCTTAATATTTATCCTGACGACTCTAATTCTGTCGGAGTAACGAAGCTCTGAAGAACAAAGGCTTGCATATCTAACGGTCCATTATCGATCACCAAATCTATGAATTCCCTTCACTTCGGGACTTCTAAGATTCAGGGTTTTTGAATTCTTAGACAATTAAGACCTAGACTTGTCGAATCGTCTAACTCTCATGGATCCAATGACTAGTATTCTCCCATCGATATGTTGATTTGGATTATTTTTGGCACGAAATGAGAGCAGAGATACAATAAGGAAATGCATAGAGATATCGCAGATACCCAATAATATAACAAGAATGTATTATAGATGCAACAATAAACACATATATAGAGTAATACATGATTTCTATTAATGAAATAAATGTATAGAGACTCCAAAAATACAAAGTGAAAGACTCTCTAGAACGATGACAACTTATCTCTGAGAATAGATGTGATGGTTACTCGCATTCACAAGAAGATGATTACAATGAGGCTATAAAGGCCTTTTTACAATAAACCGGAATGACAAAAACCCTATACATCCAAAAAACCAACCCTAGGAGATGAAGCACCAAAAGTCATGTGGGCCCTGTTTGGGTAAGTTAGTAGATCAACTTCTCGGGGTCGTAATTTTTGCATACAATCTATGTTTTAGGCATACGATAGCTCGTTGGAAAGGTATCGTTGAGGAGATTAATTTTGGGTGTTCAATAATGCATTTTAATATCATTTAGAAGCTCTATCTCGAAAAACCTTCATTTAGTCCCTCAAAATAGCCCCGGAAGTTAAAAACTGCTAAAAATAGTAAATTGCCAAAATTGCTCGAAAACTGTTTTGAGATAGTTGGAAAAGGTGGGTGGCCACTGATATCCACCTGAATCATATGCAGTGTATATTTACTCTATGACTTCGAGCTTCGTGGCTCACTTAATACAAGAACTCTAATCCTTTGAAGTAACAAAGTTCAAAAGTCATAGAGTTTAACTAGTGCCCATCTCCTGTCTAATCTAATGGTTTTGGGGCATTGAATCCTCCCGAAAATATTTATCCCACTCAAAGTAAAATAAAATAATTATCCCCTGGTGAATTATCATCGTTATCCCTCATGGAGATTTGTCACATAGATGAGTCAATCTCTGGCACACACGTTGCATTTTTTTCTCTTGAGCTTGTTCTTCAAAGGTCCTTGTATGCACCTATTGACTTGGCATTGGGAAGACCTTGTTTTGTGATTCCCATAAGATAAATTTTGGATCTACAAACAAAGTTTAGTTTATCCTTTTAAGATTAAACAAACACATAGACATGGAAATTTACTTAGCTCAGTATTCTATGGTTCGAAAAGTACACTGGAAAGTTTACAGTCTCCTTTCTTTGTTAAAGAGCTTCTCTCTTCTCTCCTTATCTCTTCCAATTTATACACATATAGATTATGTTAACACATAATATCTTCTTACTTGATTGCGTGATTGGAACACTGTTTAATTTTTAATTAATTATTGATACTTGTATTTCCTTGAGAAAGAGAGATATTTCTTAATGGTGACTAGTGTTTATATGATGGATTCATAAGGATATGGCACACTATCTAGATGATGGTTAATTATGGTTATTATAATATTTAAGGGAAAAAGAATTTGACTGGTATTTGGGTAAATTAATAATTTAAATTGTGTTATGATTTAGTGCTTTACCGATAATTAATCATGAGTCTAGATTTGAGTTGGATACAGGAATTAGATGCTTCCTTATTCCTTAGAACAATCACCAGTATTGAGACCTTAAATGGTCAAAATCAATCGAATGAATCCTAGAATTGAGTGTTGATTATATGTATTGGAGGTCCTAACCTTGCAGGATAGGTTGGGTGGGTAGAAGTTATATCTGATGTTATGTGATTTGACAGATCCTTAATACATTGAAGTTGCATCTAAATCTAGTTGGACAATGAGATGAATGAATTAGAATGTGTATTACTGAAGTATGTTAATACCATGTTTCACTTGTTCTAATGATGTTTTATTAATGTTTAATATATATATATATATATATCCTCAATTATTTTATTACGTAACAAAGAGTTTGTTACAAACAAAGGGGTTGTAAAGTCCCTGGAGGTGGTTCACTTGGGCTGGCTTGGTCGGATTTGGTCAAATTTGTTCAAATGCAAATTTCTAGGTGGAACAATGTGTCGATGTTATAAAGGCGGGTTTATAGAAATGTTGATGTGTTTAGATATTTGTAGTGAAATGAACATTGGCAGGTCAATCAAGTTTTTTTTGAATATATGATGAAGGTAGGTTCATATCCATGGAACTTGGAAATTATTGCAAGGAAGTTGGGATTGAAAGGGCATGTTCAATAATCCCAAGTTGAAGCAAGGAAGAAGCGGTTGGTCTATATGGTAACTCAGTAACCATCGGTTACAAAAGACTGTAAGATTCTGGAAGAACTATGAACATGTCATCTGGTGTAAAATTGTTTGGTTGTGATGCTTATGTTTTTATCAACATTCTAAGTAGGACCCAGATCAAACAGGTAGATCTTTGATATGGTGATGATGTTAAGGGGTGCATAATGTGGGATCCTACTGCCCACAAAATCATCTTGGAAAGAGATGCAGTGTTTGATGAATCTCCTTTTATAAAATCAAACATAGTAAAAGATGAAAGGTTAAAAACATGATTGGTAGCAGAAAGGTATTTGGAAGGTATTGATTTCCATGAAAGTTTTTGACTAGTTGTTAAAATCTTTTTTCTATTCATGTTGTGTTAGCACTAGTTGTGTTACATGATATTGAGCTAGTACAACTAGATGTTAAAACTGCTTTAGATGGAGTTTTTTTGGAAAAGGGGATGTATATGGAACAACCATAAAATATTAGTTCAAAATCGCAACTGGATATTAGTTTGCAAGCTCAGGAATCATTGTATGGCATGGAGCATGATAGGAAAATGGTACAACATGTTTGATTCCTTCACGGTGAGCCAAATTTTACAATAAGTGAGTATAACCATTGTGTTTATGGTATGTTTATTATCTTTGTGTTAAATGTTATGCTTCTTGCAAACACAAGCATGTTTGAGATCAACAGGTTAGCTCAGTTGGTTAGGACGTTTGATATGAAGGATGTGGGAGCAGAAAAATAAATATTGGACATGGAAATACAAAGAGATAGGAAGGATGGTAATATTGGTTATCACAACAGATGTATGTGGTGACGATACTTAGGAAATTTGATATGAATAATGTGAAACCGGTAAAATCCCTTTGCCTTTCCATTATAAGTTTTTCTTTAGGTTTATGTCCTAACTATGAAGAAGAAAATGGTTATATGTCTCGAGTATCGTATGTTAGTAGGAAGTTTGATGATTGCGATGGGAAATGGTGAGTATTTCACATTTAGTTGGTGTTATGAGTGAACACATAGAAAAACAAGGTAAAGAGCATGGAAATGGGTGCTTTAGTATCTTAGAAGAACAACAATACAAGTATCACCTACAATGGTTGAAGTGAATTACTCTATGGTTATGATTCAAGATATTCAAACAAGAGGAGACCTACCTCAGGTTATGTATTACAAGAATGCAAGGATCTATTGAGTAAGTTTGGATAGGTACATGATGAGGTGTTCTATGGTGGTCAAAGTGTTGTGCATTTGAATAAAAATCCAGTGTATCAAAATGAACAAGTGCATCAGTTTATAAGACAGGTTACTGATGGAGGAAGAATGGTCCATACTAGAGAAAATTGTGCATACACGTTCACGTAACAATACTGTTAGAAAAGTTGCAGAGCTGTGATGGTGTTTGACTTCCCTTAGCTTGTAGGAAAGGTGATGAATAAGTTTTGGCACGATATATCAAGTAAATTGTTTTCAAGGAGGAGATTGTTGAAAATGTGCCAACTAATTTTCCATGTGGATGCGTGCATACAACATTAACTAAAAATAGAATGTGCATGCATGCACTCTTCAGATTGTGTAACTAGTGGATGGGATTATATATATAAGCATGCCTATAGAGGTGAAGAGTAGCAATGTAGTGTAGCACAATGTGTGGGAAGAGAGGAGACGATGGTTGTATGACTGTGATTGGCTATTGTAATTCTTCCTTGAATAATAAGAATACCGATTATCAATTGTCCCGTGATTTTTTTCGTATTGGTTTACCTAAATCATTGTGTCAATTGTGTGATATAGGATGCAAAATTTATAATTCTTTTAATGAAAAATATTCAATCAATGGATTAGATAAATTAATGTTGAATATTTTTTGTTGAAATTTTATGACTTGCGTTGCTTATAATCGTAAAGTTCTTTTTTATCGTTTATAGTTTTAATTATTTCTAATCGTGAAAGACAGTTTCCATTCTCCGGAAACTGACCATGACAATTGTTTCTAATCATGGGAAGGTTGTATTGTTTGTTTCTATCAATTAGATAGGAAACCATTATCGACACCGCTGGCATGCATGCGAACAGTCTCGCTTCCATTTCCATTTTTTCCCATTTCATTCAGTGTGGCTTCTTTTTCTCCATTCTTTACCCGTGGCCTTGCTCGTTCACTTTTGCAAGGAGATTCTCCATTAATCTCGACCATGGAAATTATAACCGAATGCTGTTGAAACCTCTGTCAATGCTTTGCTTTGCTTTTGGTGGAGAAGGAAAAAGTGGCGATGGATATTTAGATGAGCGATGGCGTAGCTAAAATGGAGGAGCTCGAGAGAACTGTGCGAAGTATTAATGACAATAGATGAGGCGGTAGAGGACCGGAAGCAGAGAGCGAAGGCGGTGAGTATAGCTGATCACGTACACGAACATAGACACGAGAGGTATATATATATATACTCGGAGAAGAATATAGATATTAGAGTTGTTTTTCATTAATATTTAAGTATCGAATTTCACTATATATAATTGCAGATGGATATGATCCTGAGTTTTCATGTCCAATAAAAACATATTATTTATTAATTAACTTAATTAGAAACATAAAATAAACCAAGCAAACACTTAATTAATGCATTCCATTTCTTCTGGTCTTCGTCTCTGTATCAATTCCTTTTTCGTTTAAAGGAGTTAGTATCCCTATTTCCGAAACCCGGTGGAAAAAAGCAGCAGCAAATTCATCTTCTAGAAAGTACTTCAATTGCATGAGAAATTTATCATGTCTAGTGATAAGGTAAGTGGTGGTGATGCCTCGTTTAGTGGTCTCTGAGTTCCTTCACCTGCTCTTGCTTTTGTTTTTGTTGTAGCGTGATCTTCTCGACAAAAGAAGTGGTTTGTTATTGGGTGTTGAGATGCTACTAGGAGGTGATTGTAGAACTCGAGGATGGTAGGTTTCTACATATTGATGCCCATAACAAATTCAAAAGGTACAATTTCATGCTCATAACAAATTTAAAAGGGCTAGTGACATATAGAAAAATGAGAGAGTAGAAATTATTATTTTGCACATCAAAATTGTGTTTATGTACACTATTAACATTAAATAATTTTATATATAAATATCTCAAGATTTTACTTAAAATAGATACACTACATTAGAAAACTAATAACTAGAGAATATGCCAACCACACTCCAAAATAAGGATCAACTAGTTGGAAAGAATTTCTCATATCCAACAAAATTCACAACCTCTTAAAACATGGAAACAAACTTCTTACTTATAGATAAAGTCTACTTGAAAATGACCAATAATAATAACAATCCCAAGTATAATCACACATAACACAATTATGAGTTAAGAATTCCAACACTCCCCCTTAATAAATACTTGTCTTAATATTTGTCACATAAGGCCTTCATCATCATCTAGTCCTGTGTAACAAATGCTCCACCATAAATTGAAGAACCTACTAATCAACAAAATTTATATTTGTTCCATTACATCGTGTACCTCGATCATGTGGTAATCACCAAATTTTCAAATTACATATAATGGACAAACCATCCATCAAAATGCATGGTTACCTAACTGCTATAACTTCTGGTATAATAGGATGTCCTTCGTGTACGTGGTTCATTCAAATCTTTGATGAACTCCATTTGAATGTAAAAAATATCATTTTTAAGGAACCTCCCTGAGTCTACAACCAACATGGTCCACTTGTATATCACCAACAAATAGTAAACTCCTCCAAGTGTTTATCAACTCCATAATAAAGGTTCTGCATTATATCGAACAAGTTATCTAAATCAAGAGGGACACATGGAAAAGGGGTATGCATGTATATCTAGGTCTTATGGTGATATTCCCTTTACATGTTACATACATAGATACAAGTACATACAATTAACATACTCCATCGTATAGAGACATCTGGTATAAGATTCGAAAAATAGTGTTGAGTTATAATTACTTCTATTAACTACCAAATCTACGAAAGATATAAGCTCAAATACATAACATCATCGGCTTTCTCTAAATACAAGATGTGATTCAAATTTTTATATGGTAAGTGTGTTTTTATTCAAGAAATCTCACAAAATTTACCTTGTTTTGTTGCCATAAGAATTGTCACGAAATTCCCTTGAACCAAACTATAAGAAACTCTTTGTTGCATCCAAAACAACATCTGTGTCCTTCCTATAGGAATCTCACCTTTCCATTTCAAAATTAATTATGTGATCAACCCTTGGTTTTTTTAGCAAGAACAATTAAGCTTCGTTGTGTTTTGCACTTCCATGATAATAAAAAAATGGTTATTCACTCAAGCATCTCACTTCCATCTCAGAAAAAAAGTGTCCATGCTCCTCCATGTTGAAGTTTGAGTAGCTTTGGAATATATTATTATTGTATTATACCAAGTCAAAACCCTAAAAGAATAATATTATGTTGTATTTTTAAAGTGAGCCCTATTGTGCCTTTGTAAAATTCAAATGTAAATCAGAAAGTGTAAAGTGTACAAGTCAGACCTAACCTAATTAAAGGGTGACTCAACTTGTATTTATAAGAGGTTGGGTGCCTCATTTGGTGAAAATATACAACAAAAGTTCTCTCTCTCAAGAAAAAGTGTGCAACTCTAAGGAGGAGACACAACTATAGGGTAAGGGTGTTTTGGTGAAGGGTGTTTGTTATCACTTGGAGGACTATCTTGATCTAGTGATGCACTACCCTATTCTAGTTAGGGTTTCTAGTCTATCTTCTGATTATCTTTTGTTTGGTGAGATGTCTCTTGAGAAAGTCATTGTACTTGTTAACGAATCTATATTGAAGAAGTTTTTTTGGGTTTTCTCCCTAAAGAGGGATTCACGGGATAAATCTTGTGTATGATGTGGATGTCTTTCTTTCAGTGATATTTATGCATGCAATTATTTTTCTAATTGTTAAAAGTTAAAGAATATTGAATACACTTAACTTCTTAAGAAAAACTTTAACATGGTACCAGATATGGACGGAAAGAATCCATTTTCAAAGTCTAGATGAACTCAATGGGGAAAAAAACACCATAGGAAGACTCTCCTAACCCTAGCACATATTTTCCGTGAACTAATTTTGTAGTTTTCACAGTTTCTAAAAATTAGGGTTTATGGATAAAACCCTGGGTGATGATGTCACCCTATTTCTGAAGGATGATGGTCAAAGTAAATCCATAAGGGAAATCTCCTAAGGAGGGCACATATTTCGCTCAAATCAGAATTCCAAAATTCTCAATTTGAAAAATTAGGGTGTCCTCATAATCCCTATATCAAGACGTCAAGGCAGTTGTAGACTAAAGTTAGAGCAGTTCACTTTGGCATAACACACTCTCTGGTAAGTTCAAAAACTTTCTTTGAAAACTTTCTATTTTTCTTATTGTATTTTCGTCCCAGGGAAAGAAGAATCCCAACACAAAGCTTGATGAGAAGCTTGAGGGTGTTGATAACTTCTGAGCATGGAAGTATAGAGTAATGTTTATTCTAGAAGAGAATGATATATAAGGTTTCATCAAAGAAGAAGTTTCAAAACTAGAGGAAGATGTGGCCAAGGAAAATTACAAGAAGAGTTTGGTCAATGAAAAAAGAATCATTGTTGATTCTATCAAGGATCATTTGATCCCTCATGTCTCATCATTGAAAACTCCCAAGCAAATTTTTGATTCCCTATCTTGATTATATGAAGGCAAGAATATCAATCAGAAGATGATGTTGAGGTTGCAACTCAATAGTGTGAAGAGGTAGAGCTCAAAAACCATTCAATCCTACTTCAAAAGGGTGTCTCAAATGAGAGAAAAACTTGAAGCCATTAGAGACACAATTGAAGAAGTTGAACTAGTGATAAATACATTGAATGGTCTCCCAAGATCTTGGGAATCACTCATTTAGGGAATCTATTTAAGAAAAATCTAGCAAGGTTTAAAAGACTATGGGAGGATTGTGTTAGGATATTTAGACACTTAGGAGTTAGTTAAGATATACTTGGTATATTGTGTCGTTAGGCAAAAGTGTGTTTTCTAGTGTGCTTCTTTAGTATGCATTATTATGCACTTGTAGTTAGGAAATCCGATGGTCACAATCTGTTCCCGACATAGAGTGATATGACGGTTCATACTCTCCTCGATCTTAACAACCATTGATCCATGTCTTAACACTCGATTGGTCCATGATCTCTATTTAAAGAACATGGAGGTTCATTTTCCGATGATTGATTGTGAGAAACTCTCTTGTAAAATCTCTTTGTAATATTTTTATTTGCATTAATAAACTGCTCCAAGTGGCCCCGTTGGCTGGGGCCGTGGATGTTTCCCCTAGGGGTTTTACCAGGTGAAAACATTGGTGTGTTGATATTTGATATGGTTATGTGAGTGGTTACTGAAGGTGTTCTTCCTCTGTTGGAATACTTTTTTTTTCGAACATGGTATCAGAGCCTGTTTGAAGACCCGCTCCTGTTGTAGATCAAGGTCATGAAGCTGAGTTGTGTCATCTCCATTTTTTGTCATTTTCGTACAGTTTTGAGCCGAGAGGATTGTTCCATTGTGTCTAGAGCACTCATTTCATTCAGGAACACTTTTCTATTCACTCGAAAAGGTTTTTGTTTTCCTAAGATACGGCCATTATAGTCAGATCCGGAGTGAATTTTTTTTCTTTTGTGAAAAGAGTGTTTTTTTAGCACGCTTTCCAAGGCTATCTTCCACAACAACAACAAAAACACCTCCAATCCTTCTTTTGAACATTACAATATGCTTTTCTAGACCATTTGGTTAAAAGTTTCCGTATTAAGTAAGAGGTCTTGAGTTCAAGTCTCTCTTTTGTTACTTTTTTTGAAAAAGTTCATGCTAAAATTATAAAGTGTATTTCTCTTCAAGTATAAAAGTGAAACACTATAAGTAGCTTTAATATTTTATTTTAGAGTTATTTATTTTGCATGCAACTTTTCTTTGTAAAACTGAGCCCCAGTTCTCTTTATAAAAGTGGGTCACTTCATAAAGAAACTTACACTACCACATGGTCCTTTGGTTACCATTTATGCCTTTTTTAAAAAGGAATAACTCTCACATCCGACGTTTGTTTTCAGTGCCATTTTTTTTTAAAACCACATAACTTTTTGATCTCTTTCCATTCAGATCATTAGTTTCAGTTTTTAAATCAGTATTATCTACATATTTAATATGGCTTATACAATTAATCTCTTACTTACCAACACCAACTACTTCTAATGGAAATCCCATATGGAGTATTTATTAAGAAGTAAAGACTTGTATTGGATTACCTTGGGAAAGAAAAAAAAAACCCACTGATGTTGATAAGAAGGCCAAATGGGATAATAGGAATGATGAAGAATGTGGATTAATGAGAATGTACATCTCTCCTGATTTAAGTTTCCACCTTCAATCAATTGATAAACCCAAAGAAGCTTGGGAAAAAATTGAATATGTGTTTGGTAAACACAATATTAATTGAGCACAACAATTAGAAAATCAATTACTAAGTTTAAAACACTTAGAACTTTATGTGAAGAATGTAAGATAAAGATAGATGAAGATCATTGCATCTATCTTATTCTTTCTAAGCTAGGTAGTGAATATTTTGTGTTTGTATATACCTTTTATGCCAAACAAGAGGCTATAGGGGCAGCTTATAAAAAATCCAATCTTTAGAATTTTTTTTATTCTTTGATTAGAGAGAAAGATAATCTAGTACAACTTGGAGTGATTAGCACTGCAAGTACCTCCAACAAAGCCTTAGTTGTCCATAAAAAAGATAAACCCAAGAATTCCAAGAAGCAACATCCTCGCCACAACAACAAGCAATATAAGGGTCCCAAACCCACTCAGAGAAGTTTTTCTCCTAATGGAGACAAAGGAGAAAAATATAAAAATAAGAATACTAACAAGCATTGCAACTTTTGTGATAAATATGGTCATGATGAGTCCAAATGTTTCAAGAAGATGGCAGCTTTAGAAGAAGTGATGAAGAAGCACAACATCAGTATTGATTATACTTCTTCTTCTTCGTTGCATGGACATGCACTTTTTGCTTCTGGTTTCTCCTTCAATACACCTTCTACTTCTACTTTTGATAAGTGGCTTATTGATTCTGGATCATCTTATCATATGGCTAAGGATAGAGACATATTTTCTACTCTAAATGAATGTAACACCAAGAAAATATTTGTTGGTGATGATAGATCTCTTAGTGTTGAAGGATCTGGAACAATACAAGTAGAAA
>SNQJ01S0029578.1:29038-43436 GCA_010110895.2 Picea sitchensis | reverse complement strand
AAATGGCCATTTCAATGATGTATTATGTGTTCCAAGTCTTTCTTGTAACCTTCTATCAGTATATCAAATCACTCATTAAGGTGAAGGTAAAATCGTAGAGTTTTCACCTCACCAAGTTGTAATCAAGGATCTAAAAGATCCTAATCATGTTCTTGCAACTGGAATTGTTGATGATATTACCAGGTTGTACAAGTTTGACAGCTTTGGGTCATCATCTTTTTCATCAGGTTTTATTTCTCATAGCGATGACTTGAGCAAACTTTGGCATGAGCGGTTTGGCCATCTAATCTATCGCTCATTGCAACAACTATGTAATCAACAGATGGTGACTGGTCTTCCTCTTTTTTCATGAAGAGATGGTGTTTGTGCTGGTTATGTTCTCGGCAAACATCATCGGGACAATTTTGAAAAACGTGCCTCTTGGCACGCCTCGAGTCCTTTGCAGCTTGTTCACAGTGATTTGTGTGGTCCACTTTCTTCTCCTTCTTTTTCTAGGTGAAAGTATTTCTTAACTTTCATTGATGACTTTTCTAGACGTACTTGGGTTTACTTCTTAAAACCTAAGAGAAAAGTTTTTAACAAGTTTTTGGCCTATAAGGCCCTTGTAGAAAATCAATCTGGACATCAAATTCAAAGGTTAAGAACATAAAATGGAGGCGAATATGTGAACAATAATTTAACAAATTACTGCACTACACAGGGAATCCAAATGCAACATATTGTTCCATATACACCACAACAAAATGGTGCTGCTGAGAGAAAGAACTGCACATTAAAAGAAATTGCTAATTGTATGATCCAATCTAAGGGATTAAGTCTAAAGTATTGGGCGGAAGCCATCAACTGTGAAAATTACATAGTAAATCACACTCCCACAAAGTCTCTTAAAAATATAACACTGGAAGAAGCTTGGACTAAAATTAAACCAGATATAAGTCACTTCCATGTATTTGGAAATATAGCATGGGCTCACATTACTGATGAGAAAATGAAAGCATTGCAGCCTAAAAGTGAGAAGTGTATATTTGTTGGTTATTCTGAAGATTTCAAAGGTTACAAACTTCTTTAATGAGATTGTAATGAAATTATTCTTTGAAGAGATGTTAAATTTGATGAAAATCTCTTGGCCTGCGAGCCTAATTTGACGTTTGTGCCTTCTTTGGCCTGTGAACCTAATTCGGTGGTTGTGCCTTCTTCGGTCTACAAGCCATTTTCGACATTTGTGCCTTCTTATGATCTGGTTTCTTCTTCAAATGATGACATTGAGGATGAAAATCCACCTTTTCTTGCTCACCCTCCTCCAGATGAGTCCTTTGAACCTGAACCAACACCAGCTCCACTGCTTTCGAGATGGGTTCGTTCAACACGAGAAGCAATTGGTGATCTTGTCGGTGATCCTTCAGATCAATGTCGGACACGTTCACAGTTCCAGTGAGCCTCTTCTCTTTTGGCTCAAGTTTCAGAAACTCTTGATCCAAAGACATTTGCAAAAGCTTTAGGTCATCCAGATTGGGATACAACAATGAATGAAGAGTATCATTCTTTAATGGAAAATGATACTTGGGATCTTGTACCTCTTCCAAAAGGAAGAAAACTTGTTAGATGCAAATGGGTCTACATAAATAAGTATGCATCAGATGGAAGTGTTGAAAGACACAAGGCCCGGTTAAGTGCCAAAGTATTTTCCCAAGTTGAAGGAATTGACTATAATGAAACCTTTTCCCCTGTATAAAAAATGAATTCCATCCACCTTGTTCTTGCCCTTGCTGCCTCAGATAAATGGTAGGTCCATCAGATGGATGTTAAATCCACCTTCTTGCATGGAGGTTTGCAAGAAGAAATATACATGGAACAACCTCCTGGCTATGTCCATAATGACTCTAGCCTTATTTTTCCCCTCAAGAAATCTCTTTATGGTCTTAAGCAAGCTCATCGAGCTCGGTATGCCAAAATGGACACCTTTATTATTGCCATTGGATTCTCTAGATGCCATTATGATCCTAATGTCTATACCAAGAAAGTAGGAATCCATCTCATAATACTTGTCCTTTATGTTGATGACTTTATCCTTACTGGTAGTGACTCAAAACTTTTAAACCATGTGAAAACCAACCTTTAGACAAAATTTGAAATGACAGACTTAGGCTTTTTGCACTATTTCCTTGGCCTCCAAGTTTTGTAAACCATTGAAGGAATTTTTCTTTCCTAGTCTAAGTATGCTTGTGACCTTCTTTGTCGCTTTCACATGGACGATTGTAAACCAACCCCTTCTCCATTCCAGTCTGGAGTCAATCTTAATGCCACTTGTACTTCTCTTGAAGTTGATGCCACTTGTACTTCTCTTGAATTTGATGCCACCCTGTACCATCAGTTAGTTGGTAGCCTCTTATACTTGACTCATACACGTCCTGATCTTACCTTTGTTGTTGGTCTTATTTCCCAGTATATGCAAATGCCCCATGAAAGTCATTGGAAAGAAGATAAAAGGATACTTCTCTATATTTGTGGTACAGTTCAGTTCGGGATACATTACAGTTCAGGGGGGACTCCTTTATTGGTTGGTTTCACTGATTCAGATTGGGACGGTGACCCTGACGATCGAAATTCCACTATAGGTTATTTTTTTATCCTTAGTTCAGGACCTGTCACTTGGGCATGTAAGAAACAACATGCTATTACACTTTCTTCAGCAAAAGCAAATTACCAAGCAGCGGCGAATGTAAGTCAAGAATCCCTCTGGCTTCGACAGATCCTTTCAGAGTTTGGATTCCAACACTAGCACCCGACCAGCCTTTGGTGTGACAATTAGAGTTCCATCAAGCTCACCAAAGACCCAGTTCAACATTAGTGTAGAAAACACATCGAGCTACACATGCACTATATCAGAAAGTTCATTCATGATCAAGTTATTGAAGTTCTCTTTCTCCCTACAAAAGATCAAGTTGCAGACATTTTCACAAAGTCTCTTACAGAAGTGAAGTTTTCCAAACTTTGATCTATGTTAGGAGTTCAGGAAGTTTTCAATAAGGGGGGTTAGGCTCTAATGCCTCCTTCCTTCTCCTATTGTGTCACTATTGTAAATCCTTCATTCCTATCCCAAGTTGTTCTTAAGGGGGTATGTTAGGATATTTAGACACTTAGGAGTTAGTTAAGATCTACTTGGTCTATTGTGTCATTAGGTAAAAGTGTTTTTTCTAGTGTGTTTCTTTAGTATGAATTAGTATGCACTTGTAGTTAGGAAATATGACGGTCACGATATGTTCCCGACATAGAGTGATCTGACAGTTCATACTCTCCTCGATCTTAATGGCCATTGATCTGTGGCTTAACACCCGATTGGTCCATGATCTCTATTTAAAGAGAATGGAGGGTCATTTTCTGATGATTGATTGTGAGAAACTCTCTATAATATTTTTCTTTGCATTAATAAAGTACTCCAAGTGGTCGTGTTGGTTAGGGTTGTGGATGTTTCCCCGTATGGTTTTTACCACGTGAAAACATTGATGTGTTGATCTTTTATTTGGTTATGTGAGTGGTTACTGAAGGTGTTTTTTCTCTATTGGAATATCTGTGTTGTCGAACAGATTGCACTCAGGAATAATCTAGATTGGCGGTAAGAGAAGAGAAACTATGCGATGAAGAAAATCAAGCTCTATCAACACATGAAAGAAAAAGAAAGAGTAAGAAAGAGGTTCACTCACAAAATAATTCTCAAGGGTCACATAAGACACATAAGTTTCAAAAGGATTACTCCAATTACAAATGCTACATCTGCCAGAAGATGGGACACATTGCAACACATTGTCCCAACTCAAAAGATCAGGTCAGAAAAGAAAAGTATAAAAGACATCATGCTCGTGCCACAAAAGACGATGAACCTAGTAAGAAGATACTCAAATAAGATGATTCAAGTGAATAATATGTATTGATATCAAATCTTACAGGAACAGTTACTCATGGAAGTGACACATGAATTATTTATAGTGGTGCTTCTAAGCACATGACAAGTTACAAGGATTCTTTCTCAGAATTAGTTCAAAAGCATTCACCTCACAAGATGAAGTTTGGTAATGACTATCAGTATCCCATTAAAGGAGTAGGACAAGCATCTTACAGATTGGATTATGGAAAACCTATGAAGACAAACGATGTTTTGTAGAAGAATCTCCTTTCTATGTCAGCTTTGGATGAGAAAGGATTCAGAGTTGATTTCATTGATGGTGAAGTTCTCATGTGGCCAAGAGGAAAGTCTATTGATGATGTTTTGGTTATTTTTTCTCAAGAAAGAGGTCTATACAAATTGAAGGGACATTCAAATCCATCATTACTACAAAGTACAATTACTCCAAGTGAGCTATGGAATATAATATTTTCTCACATACATTACAAAGTACTACCGATCATGAGCAAGATGGTGACAGGTATGCTAGAGATCCAAGTGAATCATGAAGGCATATGCAAGGGATGCACACAAGAAAATTATGTTAACAAACCATTTCCAAGCAGTGATAGAAAATCCAAAGGAGACTTGGACATTATACATTCAGACGTGTGTTGACCAATGTTAGCCACTTCACTTAGAGGTTATGTATATTATGTTTCATTCATTGAAGATTTCTCATGAAAAACTTGGATTTAATTTTCTGAAGGTAAAAGTGAAGTATTCAACAAGTTCAAATAATTCAAGGTACTCATTGAAAACCTTTATGAAAATAAGATAAATATTTTGAGATCAGATAATGGAGGAGAATTCACATTAGATAAATTCAAATAATTCTGTAAAGAAGTTGGGAGTAAGAGGGAGCTCTATACTCCCTACAATCCTCAACATAATGTTTTGGAAGAAATGAATAACTAAACAATCATGGAAGAAATAAAGGCCATGATTGATTATCGAGATTTACTGATGCATATGTGGGAAGAATCATCCAGGACTGCAACATATGTGCAGAACATAAGTCCCCATCGTGTACTTGGGAACAAGACACCAAAATAAATGTTTACAGGTGAAAATAAGAGGTCAACCAAATTAGGATATTTGGATATCAATTATATGTGCATGTGCCCAAGGACAAGAGATCAAAGTTGTAACCGCAGGAAAGAAGGGTATATTTGTTAGATTTAGTGAAAGATCGAAGGTATACATAGTATACATCCCTAGTCACCGACAGATTGAGACTAGCTGAGATGTCACCTTTGATGAGGATGAAACTTTTAGTAGATCGATACAAAATCATTCAGATGAGGTTCATGATGAGAAACCTGAAGCTCCCAGAGTTTTAGATACAAATGCAACTGATGATGTTGTACTAGAATATCATGATATTGAAGAACCACAAATACCTACAGGTTCATCCCAATAGATGAATACTAAGAAGAGAATACCATCTTGGGCTCGAGAAATTATTCAAGATGTAGAGAAGTATGGTGCTCTAGAGGGATCCTTCATAGAAAGAATGAGATGATAACCATACTCAATTTACGTGGAATTTCTAAGTGACATTATTTATGTTGATCCTACCAGTTATAAAGAGGTTGTATAGAATAAAGAATGGAAGGATGCCATGATTGAAGAGTATCATTCCATTATAAAGAATGGTGTTTGGGATGTGGTTCTGAGACAGAAAGAGAAGAAAGCAGTAATTTCCAAGTGGATTTACAAGATAGATCATTCAACAGATGGGAATGTCGAGAAGTACAAGGCAAGGCTTGTGGCATGTGGTTTCTCCCATAAAGAAGGAATAGATTATGAGGAGACATTTTCTCTTGTGGAGAGATACACTTCAATTAGAGATATACTTGTGATCATTGAAGTAATGAAGTGGAAGGTACACCAGTTCGACATGAAGACAAATTTTATAAATGGTGTAATAGAGAGGAAGTGTATGTGGAGAAGCCATAAGGTTTCGAGACACATGATAGATAGACACATGTGTGAAAATTGAAGAAATCATTGTATGGATTAACACAAGTACCCAGGGCACAATATGGTAGAATTGATAGTTTCCTGATGATCTTGGGATTTACCAAGAGTAAAGAAGATTCAAAACTTTACTACAAGGTTGTATATGGTGGACCAGGGATATTAATGTTGAATGTGGATGACCTGTTTTTGACAGGAGACGAGAAGCTCATCATTGAATGTAAGAGGAAGTTAGCTACAAAATTCGAGATAAAAAACCTAGGTATCATGCATTATTTCTTAGGCCTAGAGGTATGGCAAAGACCAAGTGATATTTTCATTAACCAAGGAAAATATGTTATGGAGATTCTGAATATATTCACAATGATGGATTTAAAATCCATCATTGTGAATA
The DNA here is from genome assembly GCA_010110895.2 of Picea sitchensis. NCBI lineage: Eukaryota > Viridiplantae > Streptophyta > Pinopsida > Pinales > Pinaceae > Picea > Picea sitchensis. Next base: position 37,119 of record SNQJ01S0029578.1, on the reverse strand, counting down.
TATTCAGAATCTCCATAACATATTTTGGTTATGTATAGACAAATGATGGTGAAAAATACAAATTTATTAAGTGATACATCTTCAGAGAAAGTGGATGCCACCATGTATAGACAAATGATTGGTTCGTTAATGTACTTAACTAACACGAATCTAGATATATTTTTTGTGATGAACACATTGAGTCAGTATATTTTTGAGCCTAGAGGTGTTCACTTGATTGCAACAAAACATGTGATGAGGTACCTGAAAGGTACAATTGACTATGGACTCGGATATGTTTTGGATCGTGAGATAAGCCTGAAAGGATTTACTTTCTAAGATTGTGATGGTAGTGTTGCAGACCATAAGAGTACATCTGGATGTTGCTTTAGTTTGGGATAGGCTATGATTTCATGGTTTAATAGGAACCAGACTAGTGTGGCACACAGTACAACTGAGGCAGAGTATATAGAAACATGTTCAAGAAGCAGTGAAACATTGTGGCTTCGAAAGCTACTTACAGGATTTTTTGATCTTGATTTAGAAGCGACTTGTATCTAGTTTGAAAACCAAAGTTGTGTGAATTTGTCAAAGAACCCAGTGTTTCATGACAAATCCAAGCATATCAATATCAGGTACCATTATATCATATATATGGTACAGAAGGGAGCAGTGAAGCTCTAGTATGTTGCTACAGATGAGAATATAGTTGACATGTTGACCAAGCCTTTGTCAAGCGTGAAGTTTGTGTACTTTAGGGATAAGCTTGGTGTGGTCCAGAAGGAATTCCCTAGTAAGAGGGAGTGATGAGTTACATATTTGATTCCAAGGAAACAACATCAGAGTGTGGCAACAACATAAGGTATTCATTCACGATCACGTTACTGACTGTGGCACCGGTCAACATGACCTTGCACAAGTTCAACATATGTTGATCTTCGGGGCTGATGAGTTTCCTAACTTTTCAATATGTAGGGGAAACCTATGTGGTTGGATGTGTTTCCTAGCCTTGGGATAGATTTGGTAGTGTGTGCTCACTACATGTCTTAATCCTTGTGATTAGATTCCTGGTCATTGTGGACTAGTTTCCTGGTTTTCCAACTAGAGGTTACTAGTTCTATATGAACTAGATGCCAAATTTTGTGTGAGTTGATGAGTTACTAGTCATGTATGAAATAGATGCCAGATTATGTGTGAGCTAACAAGTTACTAGTTTTGTATGAAATAGATGCAATATTTTGTTTGAGCCGACGAGTTACTATTTTTGTATGAACTAGATGTCATATTTTTTGTGATATGATGAGTTACTAGTTCTGTATAAACTAGATGCTAGATTCTATGTGAGTTGGCAGTTGAAGTCCCGTGATGACATAAATCCAGGAAGGATGATGAGACACTGTATGTATGACTTGGTTACAATACTTCTTCAATATAGATTCATGGAAATTCAACAAGTCAATGGTCAAGTGTACAAAAGTGTAGAAGCAGTCAGATCGATTGTTCTAGAAGAATACCTTCTTTGCTAAGAGGGAGTGTTGAAATTTGAGTAGATTGAAAAGATATTCTTATTATATTAGACCAATACAAAACCCTAAAATAATAATATTATGTTGTATTTTTAAATTTGTCCCTATTGTTCCTTTGTAAAATTCAAATGTAAATTATAAAGTGTAAAGTGTACAAGTTGGACATGACCTAATTAAAGGGTGACTCAGCTTGTATTATAAGAGGCTAGGCACCTCATTTGGTGAAAATATACAACACAAGTTCTCTCTATCAAGAAAAAGTGCGCAAGTTTGAGGAGGAGACACAACTATAGAGTAAGGTTGTTTTGGTGAAGGGTTTTGGTTATCTCTTGGAGGACTATCTTGGTCTAGTGGTGTGCTACCCTATTCTAGTTAATGTTTCTAGTATATCTTTTTATTATCTTCTATTTGGTGAGATCTCTCTTGAGAGATACATTGTACTTGTTGGAAAATATATATTGAAGAAGCTCTGTTGGGTTTTCTTCCCCGAGAGGGTTTCCTAAGATAAATATTGTTTATATTATGGATGTCTTTCTTTCAGTTATCTTTATGCATGCAATTATTGTTCTAATTATTAAAAGTTAAATAATATTTAATACACTTAACATATTAATAAAACTTTTAACATTCCATTCACTTGTATAATTGTTATCATGAACACGTACTAGTTGTGAACAAACCATACCTTTAGGAAAGACACTAGTGCCATATAGATTTACTAGGAAGATGTTGTAATTCAAGGCCTAACATAAACTTGACTATAAATAATAAGAAATTGGCCATCCTATGGACATATTTCCATCTACCGAGACACCTAGGTAACCAACCACGGTGATCGCTAGTTATTTAGGAAAATAGTCTGGATACACGATGTATCCAAATCAATATTACATTATTTATGCACCTGCCAATGATGACTCATAGTCAAAAATTCATTAAACAATATTTCATCAAGGAACAGTTAGAAGGAACATAACACATAGCTATATTTATCTTTCAACTACTACACACCTTACCAGGCAGACTAAGGAATGATTTTTAGATCACAAAGTATTTTCATGCATGGTTGCACAACATTAGTAAGAGATAATGATACATATGTCATCAATTCATATACCTTGTTCTTCCTCTATATTTTTTCACGTGTTTAGAATCTTCATCTACATCTTTGACCTCTAGATCTTCGGTGTCATTATCAAATTGTTGTCTTGGATTTCCATATTCACCTATGATTTTTTAGATTAGATAATTCTAACAAAACCACCACATTCCATATTGATTTAGCCAATATCAACACATTGGTTAACTTCATTGAATCCAAGACACTCCCCATAACTCCATTACAGGTCTACATCAACATGCAACATTTGATCCAATAAACTAACCATGCTTTTAATAGGCACACAAACAGACACTTCCATACCATTTTCACAATTTTAACATGCTTAGAAATCAACATATCACATGCCATACTTTCCATGCATCAATGCTTGTGAAGTGAAATTAACCTCACTTTGCCTCTTTTCAACATCCCTATGGTTTCTTTATTGTGCATTTCTTTCAACAGTTGTTATAGCCTCTGCAGTCACTACAACTAGTATTCAAACTTCAAATTGGACTCTTAACAACAACATACAAAAAAATCTAATATTTTCCACTTTATTTACTTAATATGATGGAATTTCATGGTACAATTCACTTGTGGTTCACATGGAATGCTATTTTGATATCCTAGATTTATGAAAAAATTAAATTATTTCAAAGTTGTTATTCTCAAAATAAATTTCCATTTTTGGAAAATTCCAATTTTGGATTTTTGAAGTATGTAATTATTATTTTATGACTGTTGGAAAAACGTTTGACTCGCCATCTGTCCTCTTTTGATGGACACATGTATGGTACAAACATTTTTAATAAATTTAATGTTGGAGAATACATGGAGTAGTGAGGTTAAAAATAGATGATTATGACTCCATGAGTGGGGAGCATGGTCGAGTTAACTCATAGCTGATTTTTACAAGTGTCAGAAGTTTAATTTTGTCACTAGCATCCCCTAGAAAACGAATTTGTAAAGCTACAAATTTCCCAAGGAGGGAAAAGAATGGAAATACCTAGGAATGACATAAAAAGAACATATGTGGGAGGCAGGATGATGCTTAGTATGTTGGGGAAAATAAATAGTTTTTCTATTATGAGAACATCTAGTGTGAGCCAATCATTTTTATGAACTGTTCAGTGAGACGGTGGCTAAGAGTGATGCTCAGTATTCCCCTATGGAGTCATGGTCATCCTAGGGGGTGATCAGGACAAGTAAAAGTGGTTGTTTTGCATCTACGATTGGGTGGAACATGGTTGGTCCATTTGTTTTCCCAACATAGATTTCTCAGATATGTATCTTATCTATGTACTTTTATTTTCTGAAGTATTATATGGTTGATGTTATATATATATATATATATATAGAAATGATAATATATGTAAGTGTGCCTCATGGCCTTGAGAGGTTTGTGGAATTGTCCATTATTTAAATTACTGGTTAGAATTTCCTTTTTTGAAATGATTATATATATATATATATATATATATATATATGGGTGTGCCTCCTGGATATAGTAAGTTTATTTATTTACCTATTGTTTAAATTATCGTACACAAAATAAACTACGTCAGAAAAGAAACAAGTGAAACCAACGCAAACAGAACGTATTGAAGAAAAATAAGTAAATCGTGTAGTTTTAATTCTTATTATATAATTCGAATTGATGGAATAAATAACCATGCGGTCTTATTGGAGTACAAAAACAAGTGATTTAAAAGTCCCATATACATGTGGGTTTATATACATTAACAAAAAAATGGCTATCTAGTATATTAACTCTCAGAGATCATTATGAACAAATTCATCTATACAGATTGATGGGTATCTATTGTATATGGAGTCATTATAGTTTTCCTTCCAAGTAAGTGTGAATACACAATGTTATACAAGTCGAATAAAACTCTAGTAATTTTCAAAGTACTTGTAAATAACATCAATTGTCTATAACAGACGTAAGTGAACAAAAGACTTTGGTTTGAACTGGGGAAGAAATTCTTAGCAAAAGAGAATTGACAAGTGGAATCCGAAGTTCCTTTTCCAGGATGAGTCTTCTCCCTTCGTAGAATCATGACATCCAATTTCAACCTACAAAAGAAACCAGGATAGGATTATGATACCATCATAATATAATCGAAATGAAATAAGATAAATCAAGATGATAAAGGGCATGTACTTATCTCTGGGATTGACCATCCCTTCGATCCTTGCGAAGTTAAGTCTATGACTCAAGAGGAGGAGTGGGTGCACAATAGGTTGATGGGTTCCCTTGCAAGAATGGGGACCCATCATCAAAATGCATATCCATAAACTTAAACCAATAAAAATTATAGAGAGTAATGGTAAGGTTTTTTTACCACAAAATCCCATACAAAGTTTAAATTTCGGTGAATAATTATAAAGAATTTTTACAAAGGAGCATTTTCTAGTGCTATACAAAGTTAACATTATCGAGAGTAATTCAAAGAACAAATTACAGAGGAGGATTTACTAGTTCTATATAGAGTTAAAATTACAGAGGATAATTCAAAGAACAAATTACAGAGGAACATTTACCAGTGCTTTAAAGAGTTAAAATTATTGAGAGTAATTCAAAGAAAAAATTATAGAGGAGCATTTACCAGTGCTATATATAGTTAACATTACCGAGAGTAATTCAAAGAAAAAATTACAGAGGAGAATTTACTAGTTCTATATAGATTTAAAATTACCGAGAGCAATTCAAAGAATAATTATAGAAGAGCATTTACCAATGCTATACAGAGTAAAATTACATATAGTAATTTGAAGAACAATTAAAGAGTCATATATACAATGATAATACAAAGGTAAGAATCATAGAGGGTATTTATGATATAAGTAGTTATAGAGCAGTACCTATCAATGCTATTATAGAGTCTAAATACCAAAATATCCATAAGGAATGGTTACAGGGAACAATCAACCAATACATTTTCTGGTCGTTAAATAACTGGAACCGCAGTACCCTTACGTTACACAATTAGAGGGAAGGATGCAATCATTTCAGCACCAACACAATCAGAAGTTTAAAGGGTAAGTCCTGGTCAACTAAGGTAACCACAAAGTCATCAATTTTATCAGCAGAAATGTCGGGGGTGTGTAATAGCAGCTATCAGGCAATTTAACCTCTATTTTGTGGTAAACCACAACAACATCATTCAATCAAATTAAATGCATAAAAAAAATTGCAGTCCTCCCAGGTATAATGCACAGGGATCCTGATATCATTTGCTGGTCATCACCAATGAATCATAGGTGTCAATAGAAGGGGTTGTCCTTTGGATTTTAAAATCACTTGACCAAAAACTAAAAACAATGTTCTCTGAAGATGAATTAACTTCAAAATTTAACACTTCAGAAAGCTAAATGGCTTCTAAATAATAACTCCTTTCCTAAAAATTAAACGTTTCCTAGCGGTAAAATATCGGGTAAGGTGCTATTACAAAAGTATATGCAGGATATACAGGATTTTACTGTCTTTATATCTGAATTTATTTTCCTTAACATTACTGGGAGATATAAATACAAGTGTTCAGATTTGAAAATTACATTCGCATTCTTGTAATATAATTACCCTTGCTGTCATTATTGAAATTACATTCACGTCTCATACTATAAACACATTTGTTGTCAGCTATACCTACAAATATTTGGTCCACTATATAAGTACAGATCGCTGCCCCAAAACCAATCTAACATCCATGGAGTTTAAATATAATGAATGCATAACCATAAATATAATACCATAGTAACAAATTAATAACCTTCTGTATGTCTTAACAATGAAATGGTTGTCGAGTTGAAAGGGATAATACAACATAATTAAATATAAAGAGGGCGTTGTCACACACTCTGTCGAAATCACTATATAATAAACATTCAACTCAGTCCAAGTAAATTTATAATTTGTCATTGAGTGGGCAAATACGTGAGCCAAATTTGTCCTAAAAGACATTAAGATATGGAGATAAAACCACAGTCCATAGCTGTAAAAACATGAGGTAAAATCGCAGAGTAAATGGTAGACTAGGTACACAAAACCACACAGTAAATTCGTCAGGATAAACATTTAAAAATGAAAATGTCAATCATCAAAAAGGGCAGAGTTTATCAAACACTTCATCATCAAGCATTAAATGGTAGGGGTAATTAATGCATCAAGGCACAAAAACAACAATCATCCAAGGAAAAGAACAGAGTGGAAAACTCACTGGTGCATCCTTTGCTCATCATCCTTGCGAAGAAAAGCATGGTGTTGAGATCCATAGGTATTTTAATGCTAAGGCAATGACCGTAGATCAGGCTCTTGACCGACTGCTCAGACAAGGACTGGCGAGCTAGGGACGAAGGATAAACAACCAAAAAGGTCACAATCAACATAGGAAGCTGGTCAAGACATGCAGGGAGTGAAGCCATGGGAGTCAATCTAGCATCGATCGAGGCTAAGACAATTTCAGAAAACCATCTAGACAATCTATTCACTTACCCAAGTAAAAAAAAATGTAGATTCAAGAATAAGTTCTAAACAATTTACCATACAAAATGAAGAAAGCATATCGTTGCCTGATCGCCCACTCTGAATGAAATCCCGTGCAACCCCTACTTGCCGATAGGCGATAATTCACTGGTACCTCCCAGCCAATGCCATGGGTACTCTTCTTCCCCCTTAGCCCTCCGAGCCGCAAAGAGGCCACACACACACTATCCAAATATTCGACTAGCTCCCAGCTCGCCTCGCAATGTCAAGCTACCACTCCTTACCGAGCTAGGTATCCCAACTCCCACAAGTTAAGTCAGTCAATTAGATAATTCTGCAGCGTAACATTACGCAAATAGAAGAGATCCAACCTCCATCTCCTCCCTTCATTATATAGAGTTTTGTGGTTCTTTACTTTCCTAAAATCTCGTTTAATTAAGTTTTTAAAATTTAATTCCTAAAAATTCCTCTCTGTACAAGTGTCACCCATCCACTTCATTCCTCCATAAATTAATTTCTTTAATTAATTAATTATCTTTATTTCCCTCACCCACCTAGAGTTACTCCTAGAATCACTCCTAGGTGTCCCCAAATTCTCTTACAGGTTTTAATGGCTTTCCCTATTATTAAATTGCTAGTTCAATTTAAATTAGAAAGCTCTCAAATGGTAGATACTTTACTAATTTTGACTTTCCACTTTTTCCCTCATGTTCCCCTTTTTCCCTTTTTATGTTTACCTCTTTTCCTAGTTTCCTAATATTTTAGATTTTCCCTCTTTCCCCTTTTAATTAGAACTCAAAAAGGAAGGTGTGGAAATTAACCCTTTTTCCCTTTTTCATTTAATTAATATATTTTAAATTATCAAAATAATAAAACAATTAATTCCCCCCCTTTTTAATTTTATTCCAATTTTTTTTTTTAATTTTATTCCAAATTTTATTATAGTTAATTTTTTTTTAAATTAAATTTTATTCCAATTAAT
>SNQJ01S0029578.1:788-10835 GCA_010110895.2 Picea sitchensis | reverse complement strand
TAAAAAAAATTAAAAAGACACATTTGTGTCCATTGACATATGGAAATGGTAACATACAAAGTACATGAAAAATAAGAAAAAAAAAAAATTATTTGGAAAGGATAAAGATATTTTTACTTATGCTTAGTATGATTTATAATTTGGTATATTGAATTTTATAGAGATAAAATACCATTTCATTTTCATAAGTTTCTACAAATTTAGAAGTAACAAGATTCAAGAAGAAGTGAATCCATTAAGTGGTTCCTTCTTATTGTTTGTTTTAAATTTGATTTTCTTACCTGAATTCTTTGAGAAATGTGTTTATTATTTTTTATAAATTAGATAAAAATATATAAAAGAAAAATTATATTCTATCTCTTATTTAGATAGCAAATATAGAAAAAAAATTAATATTTAAGGAAAAATAAAATAGTTTTTGTTGTTTTTAGATTCAATTAAAAATAATGAATAAGACGACAAGAAAAAACATTAATTCAACTATTTTAGACATTTTCATAAACATTTGACCAAATCTAGATTTCCCAAGTCCCACTTTCAATATTTTGGTTGTGCATTTTTTTGGGAACAAGAGATGATGCAAAAAAGTTTTTGGTAATATAAATGTGTATATACTTTCTTAAGGTCTTTGACAAAGCATTTAATTACTAAATTATAATTCAGATCAATTTACTTAAATTAAATTAAGGTGGTTTTGTTTAATTTTTTTTTTAGAGTAATTATAATTTCATATATTTTTTCAAATATGTATATTTCTCTTATATAATATTTATATTTTTAATATAAATATCAAAACATTTTAAATAACAAATGTGATTATCAATTAAATTAAAAAGAACAGTTCTGTAGAGGTAAATTTTGTAAGCTATTAAAAGGTGAAATTGTAGCTTTAGAAACTTTTTTATCTCCTAAAAATTTCATACAATCAATTTTCCTCTTTAACTAAGTTTTAAATTTAATTTTAAATTATAAATTAAAATAATATTCTTATACATAAATAAATTTATATATTTATAATAATTTATTATTATTAATTAATTTAAATAAAAATATTATAATGACCAATATAATTAGATTCATGTATTTATACTATTTATTATTATTACTACTACTGATAATTCTATTATTGTTTAGACATTAACAAGGAGTAAATGTTGTCAGCATAAGCATAAAGGTTACACAAGAGTATTGAGTATCAGACTATTAAACATAAATAAAGTTTGGAGAAAAAACTCCGTCGTCAAAATCTCTTAGTTCAAATGCAAAATAACAATGTCAAAAAGGAAAAGCTGGAAGTGCCTGAAACCTTCCAGCGGCGTGGAAACATTTACTTCGAAAGGAAGTGCATTTAGAGCCTTTTCTTTATTTTTCAGACTGAACAAGACCAACAATCTCAGTGTTGCGAGTAGCGACGCGGAGACTGGGAAGAGCGTAATAAACTATGTCAAAATCTCAGTGTTGTCAGTAGGATTATGTTCATGTGAGTCTAGTGGACATTTTCTTATAAGAACGGAGAGTGGAGCCCAAGTATTCTTATGTTCATCCCTAGCAAATGTATGAGGCAAAGTTTGATCAACGACGGGTTGTGATAGCATAATGCTCGCTTAATTAAATTGGGCCGTTAGTCAATAGTCAGTTTTGGGAGAATCAATTAGGTTATTACATAGACTAATATCATGAATGGAAACAATACATTTATTTTCCATTCGACTTGGCACTGACATGCTATGGGATTTATTATTCTAATTCTCATTTTTTTAAATCTATCCCTCTCAGCCATTTAATGGTTCTTATATGAATAATTACTTACACTAATTTTGGATTCGGTACTTACCATGTCATGAAACTTATTAGTCCCTACCTTTACGCCAGGGCTTATAGCAATGGTTTTCCCATTTTGCATTAATTCGACACACAGCCTAGGATGTAGGTTTTCACCCAAGTTTTATGGTTTTAACCAAAATTTTAGTAAACATTGACCATTTCATAAGATTGTTTTATGTTTTATCGTTCATAAGATTATTTCATGTTTTATCGTTCACTTTGAACCAAAGATTGTTTCATGTTTTATTGTTCAGAACCAGTTGAGTTGAGTTGAGTTCTTATTTATTTAATATAAGAATCAGTTGAGGTTTTATTTATTTAGTATAAGAATCAATTGAGTTGAGTCGGGGTTTTATTTAGTATATGAATAGGTTTGTCATTTTCAGTTCAAGAGGCTAGCCTCCTCATATCCATGTCATTTGGTTGTTAAGTGTTTAGTGTTCATTGGTTCTCTTGCTTCTACTTCCCAGTGAAGCTTCTGCTTCCCCAATGAAAATACATGAGGCAAGCTTACAAGTCACCACTTTTCTGTTTGAAATATTAATTACAAGTCGTGAGCTTCATGCTTACGCTTCCCACTGAAAAGTGGTTATCTTGATTCTGCTTCCCAATGAAAATACACGAGGCAAGCCTATAAGTCATCTCTTTTCTGTTGGAAATATTTATTACAAGTCGTGAGCTTCATGCTTATATAGACTCTGTCTGTCACAAAAAACAAAGATGTTAGCTTGTCAGACACAACAAGGAGAAGTGTTAGCAAGAGCTTATTTAATGACCCGATCTTTATCTTTCTCTAGCTATGTTATGTAGATAAATATGTATTTATCTATATATGTCTGAGTCTGTAGGATGTCGATATGCAGAAAAATAGAGTGTTAGTTGATAGAGAGAAGAAACAACAGCTGTGTGAGGAGTTGAAGAAGTTTGCAGAAGTTGTCGGAGCCAAAGCTCGACATAGTTTTGTAGTTTGTAACCACCCATAATATTCAAGTTTAGTAATATATCAAGTATTTGTGTGTTGAGATATTTATGTGTATTTATGAGATTTGTTGTGCTTAAACAATCTAACAAACATTCTCTTTGTTTATGCTCAATCTTATGTTCATAGTTTATGTGTTGATAGTAGCACAATGACAAGAAATTGATTTATTAAGTGTTATCATCACAATGAATAGTATATCGTGCAGTCTGAGAACTGCGCAGTAAGTATTGAGAGTTCAACGAGGAAGAATTTAATTGAGCATTCTTTTGCAACTGTGCAATGCAGATTTTGCCTATGCATTGTAGATCCAAGATCTTGTATCAAAGTAGGTTTATCGAAGCATTTTTTATAAGAGTAAACTTCAAGAGAATTTTTAAAGAGAGGGAACTGTGTTATAAGGTGAAAATATGGCTTCTACTTTAAATATGCAACCTGCCACTTTTACAGGAAAAAATTATGAGTTATGGTCCTTGACCATGAAGGAGTTATTTCAGGTTCAATATGGATGGGAGAGAGTTAAGAATGGTTATCTGGAACGACTAGATTAGGTAGCATACAATGCACGCTCGCAAGCTGAGAATGATGCTTTGAAAGATCAAAGGAAGAAGGATAGAAAGGCGATGTTTTACATACATGAAGTCATGAGAGAATAATCCCAATATTTCCATCAGGAAATCAAGCCAAGGAAGCATGAGACATATTACAAACTTCTTATCAAGGTATTGACAAAGTCAAGACTTCAAAACTACAAATTCTTAGAAGAGATTTTGAAATATGTCAATGAAAAATATAGATTCAGTAGATTCCTTTTACACCCATGTTATTGGCCTGATAAATCAGATTAAGTCTCAAGGAGAAACCATAGAGTTAGGAGTATTCCTCCTAAATTTGATACTCTTGTTCTGACTTTGGAGGATTAAAAATACCTGAGTCAGTTTAGTCTAGATGAGTTGCAAGCCTCCCTCATTAATCATGAACACAAATTGAATAGGTCAAATATGTCATTATAAAATGAACTTTCATCGTAGTCATCTATAAGTCGTGGATGAGGAAGGGGGAGAGATAACTCTAGAGGTAGAGGGAGGAGTTCTGCTAGAGGTGGACGCAGTAGTAGTCCTTCAAACACTGGTGAAAGAGGACAAAATCCAAATAATAGTCAACCAAGTAATCAGATATTTGATAAATCAAATATTCAATTCCATTACTGTAAACATTATGGACATTATTCATATGAATGCAGAAATAGAAAATATAATCATAACAAGCAAGGTCGAGATCATTCAAACAATTCAAATACTCCCTCCACTCCTATGTTTGTGGCACACACTAAGACAATTCCTATAGTATCACCAATTGAATTCAATGTTGCTCAAGAAAGTCCTTCTGACATATAGTATCTAGATTCACGTTGGAGTAATCACGTAACATGAAACTTAGAATTGTTTTTTAGTTTGGATAAGTGAGTCCAAAATAAAGGTACACTTGGAACATATATCCAAGGCACTTTCTTAGGAAAAGATAGTATTAATATCTTAACTAAACAAGGGAAGAAAAAAGTTATCCCTGATGTATATCATATTTCTGGCCTAAAACATAATTTGATGAGCGCAAGACAACTGTTATAGAAAGGATACATAATCTAAACGGAAGATAATAAATGTGTGATTTTGAAAAGATGTCCAAGAAATCAACTTATTGCAAGAATTTAGATGACAAGCAGCAGAATGTTCCCATTGAAATTCGAGCCAACCATATTTAGAGAAATACATCGCAAGCTATATATGACACAAAATATGCGCAGTCAGACACTGCATTCAAAGAAGAAAGCAAATAAGGTAGTGTGCTCAGTTGTAGGGAAGGAAAAGTTAGTCCACACAGTGTTAAGGAAAAAGAAGACAATGGAACTAAGTTATAGGAAGCATTCCAATCTAAAGTGCAGGAGGATTCATGGCTATGTAATTTCATATTTTGAAATTTGAACTTTGGAGGATTGAAGTTGTTACATACAAAGGATATGGTGAAAGGTTTTCCACTGATTGAAAAAACAGAAAGAATATATGAAGGTTGTATCTTCGAAAGGTAGCATAGAGAGTCATTTCTAGTTGGAAAGTCATACAGAGAAAAAATTCCACAGGAAATTGTACATTCAAATATTTGTGGACCAATGCAACCACCATCTATAGGATGCAATACATATTTTTTTACATTCATTGATGATTTATTAAGAAAAACATGGATTTATTTCTTAAAACATAACTATGATGCAATGGTTTTTTTTCAGTAGTTCAAATCACTTGTGGAGAAGCAAAGTGGCTATTGCATCAAGTTTATAAGAACTGATATATGTGGTGAATATGGAATTTACAAGCAATTTACCGCATGGTATACACCACAACAGAATGGTGTCGCAGAGAGGAATAATTGAACTATCATCTAAATGGCGTGCAATATGTTGGCATCCAAATATTTTTCAAATGAGTATTGGGAAGAGTAAGTAGCAACTATAGTATACATCATGAACATATGTCTAAAAAAGAGTGTGAAAAACAAAGTTCCTCAAGAAATCTGGACATGAATGAAGCATAATGTGGCGCACTTGAAAGTTTTTGGGTGTGTCGCATATGCACATGTTCCATATGAGATGAGAAAGAATATAGACAAAAAAGGACAAGAATGTATATTTTTTGGGTATTCTAAAGACTCAAAATAATACAATTTGTATGATCCTATTGAAAGAAAATTCATAATCAGTCGCAATGTTTAATTTTTGGAGAATGAAGCATGGGATGGAAGCATAGAGAGGACAGTCAAAATTATTGATGTTATTGGGCATGATGACAGAGAGGACTAAGTGGTTCAAATAGCAGGTATAAGTTATTGCGCAGTTCCTACTACTTCTAGAATTGCGACACAAATCCCAACACAAAATTCTCGAGTGAGATCTGTAGATGTGCAATCCACACCTAGAGGGCAACAAACTCTAGTAACAAGTTCGAGTAGTTTTACATCTCTAGATACAACATTAGCAAGTGTGTTACCAATAAAGACAAGAAGTTTGTGTGACATCTATAATGTTCACACAACAAATTCATTTTCGTTCTTTTCTTTGTTTTCAGAAATAGATGATCCATTAACTTTTGAAGAAGCTATAAAGGAAGATGTATGAGATCAAGCCATGGATGAAGAAATTAGATGCATAGAGAATAATCAGATATGGAAATTGGTAGCTGTACCTGAAGAAAATGATTAAATAAGTGTTAAGTGGATTTATAAAACCAAGCAAGATGCAAAAGGAAATGTGCAGAAGCACAAGGAGAGATTAGTTGTAAAAGGATTTACACAGCAACCTGGAATTGATTTCAATGAATTATTTTCTCCAATTGCATACATGGACACAGTCAGAACTGCGTTGGCCATTGTTGCACAAAATACGTGTATTTTTATCAAAAGGATGTAAAGTCAACATTTTTTAATGGACAATTAGAAGAAGAAGTATATGTGGAACAACCACAAGGCTATGATATTCCAGGACAAGAAAACAAGGTGTACATATTGAAGAAGGAAATGAATGGATTAAAGAAAGACCATAGAGCTTGGTATAGTCGTATAGATTCCTATATTACTTATAATGGATTTCAGAAAATTGAATGTGAGCCAACACTATACTTGAAAGAAAATCAGCAAGGTAATATTTAATTGCTTGCTTATATGTAGATAATTTGATTTTTACAGGTGATTTTGGCATAGAAGAATTTAAGTCAGTCATGAAGGATGAGTTTGAAATGAATGATTTGGGGCTTATGAGATATTTTATGGGTATTGAACCTCACCAGTCTAAAGCTAGTATATTTATTTGACAATCTAAGTATGCACATGAAATTTTGAAAATATTTAACATGATAAATTCCAAAGCAACACCAACACTTGTCATAACAAGATTGAAGTTAAGCAAGGGAGATGAAGGGTCCAAAGTGGATCCCACACTATTTAAAAGGTTGGTAGGAATCCTTATGTCTCTAACAACAACAAGGCCTGAGATTATGTATGAAGTGAGCCTGATTTCAAGGTTCATGGAAAGTCCAAAATAATCACATTGAAAGGCAGGGAAAATAATTCTAAGATATGTGAATGGAATAAAAGATGTTGACATTATGTATTCTACTTCAGAATATTTCAAACTCATTGGATAAACTGACAATGATTGTGGAGGAAGCATAAATGGCAGGAAAAGTACCTCTGGGTACACATTTCATTTTGGAACAATTATAGATTCATGGGAATCAATGAAGCAGCCCATTGTAACTCTTTCTTCAGCAGAAGTTGAGTATGTCATAGCTACAAGCGCAACCTGCCAAGCAGTTTGGATGAGAAGAATGTTAAAATATTTTCTACATGAACAATAGGAACCAACTATAGTATTTGTTGACAACAACTTCGCTATCATGTTGTCAAAGAATCATGTGTTTCACAAGAAAACCAAGCACATTGATACAAGGTATTATTTTATCAGAGAGTTAGTGAATAACAAAGAAATTTGTTTAGAATTTTGTAGGTCTAAAGAAAAAGTCACACATATATTTACAAAATCTTTGGCAAGAGATGCATTTCAAAAATTCTGCATTTGTCTAGGAGTCGACACAGTCATAGATATTTGGCAGTTCATGTTAATATGATTTTTTGATGTAAATTTTGTATCTTGTTAACTAACCTACTTATAATTAAATGGGGGTGTTGGAAATATTAATTAGAAGTCATGATATCCATGCTTGCATAGACTTTGTCTGTCACAGAAAGCAGAGACATTAGTGTGTCATACATGGAAAGGAGAAGTGTTAGCAGGATCTTACTTAATGAGCCGATATTAATATTTCTCGAGCTTTGTTATGCATATAAGAGTCGGTCGAAATTTATTATCGTCTTAATTATTTTTGTCGGTTTTACTTCTACATGAAGTCTTTGTCTTTATCTAGATATGTCCAATTATGTAGGAAGATGATATGCATAAAAATAGAGTGTTAGTTTATAGAGAGAAGAAACAATAGTTGTGTGAGGAGTCAAAGAAGTGTGAGAGAACAATCTATGTATTTTATAAGTCTACAGAAGTTGTCGGATCTAAATCTTGACATAGTTTTTTCTATAACCACGTGAAGTATTCAAGTTTAGTAATATATCAAGTATTTATGTGTTGAGATATTTATGTCTATTTTTGAGTTATGTTGTTGAGAAACCATAGAGGATAGAAAGGTTGTTGAGAAGGTACTTAGGAGTATTCCTCCTAAATTTGATACTCTTGTTGTGACTTTGGAGGAGAGAAAAGAGTTGAGTCAGTTTAGTCTAGATGATATGCAAGCATCCCTCATTAATCATGAACACATATTGAATAGGTCAAAAATGTCATTATAAAATGCATTTTTTGCTCACTCGTTTATAATTTGTGGAGGAGGAAGGGGGAGAGGTAACTCTAGAGGTAGAGGAAGGATTTTTTCTAGAGGTGGACGCAATAGCAGTCCTACAAACACTATGGAAAAGGAAAAAATCCAAATAAAAATCATCCAAGTAATCAGAGATTTGATAAATCAAATATTCAGTGCAATTACTATAAAAAGTATGGACATTATGCATATGAATGCAGAAAGAGAAAATATAATAAGAACAAACAAGGTCAACATCATTCAAACAACATAAATACTCCCTCCAATCCTATGTTTATGGTGTGCGTTGAGACAATGCCCATAGTATCACCAGTTGCATGCAATGTTGCTCAAGAAAGTCCTTGTGACATATAGTATCTAGATTCAGTTTGCAATAATCAGATGACATGAAGCTCAGAATTGCTTTCTTGTTTGGATAAGTCATTCCAAACTAAAGTTACACTTGGAACATATATCCAAGTCATTATCTTAGGTAAAGGCAATATTAATATCTTAACTAAACAAGGAAAGAAAAAGTTATGCCTGATGTATATTATGTTTCTGGCCTAAAAGATAATTTGATGAGCACATGAAAATTGTTACAGAAAGGATAAATAATATACATGGGAGATAATTATTGTGTGATTTTGGACAGATGTCCAAACAATCAACTTATTGCAAGAATTCAGATGAAAAGCAACAAAATGTTCTAATTGACATTGAAGCCAACCATAAATAGAAATATATTGCAAGTGTCTATGACAGAAAAGATACACATTCATACACTACATTCAAAGAAGAAAGAAAATAAGGTAGTGGGCACAACTGTACGGATGAAAAATTTAGTTCGCACAATTTTAAGGAAAAAGTAGACAGTGGCACAAGTTACAAGAAGCATTCCAATCTTAAGTGAAGGATGATTCCTCGCTGTGACATTTCATATTTGGACATTAGAACTTTGGAGGAATGAAGTTGTTACATACAAAGGATATGGTGAAATTTTTTCCATTGATTCAATAACCATAAAGAATATGTCACTAGTACATATGACCAAATTTGTGACGGTTTTTCGTTGATATTGCCACACATATTCGTCGCAATTTCCATGAAAGACGAGTTTTTTTTTCTTCGGAATAATTTTGTCACTATATCAACGATCCAGGTGTGTGTGGAAACATGGACGAAATTATCTCTCCATGTGTCACCAGAGTCAAGTTCGGTTAACCCTTTGCATTGTCTCAATTCTGATGAAATATCATTGCAAGTACAATGAACAACCATGGGAATTACGACGAAATTTTGTTGCAATTTAGATGAAAATTTTTCACAAGTAAAAAACTTATGACGTAGATGATGAATGTGTGATGAAAAACTGTGGCAAATTGCGACAAAAATCCATGGCAATAGCGACGACATGGATTCATCTAGACCAAAGTTACGAAGAAGATGCTTTATGTGCGACGAAAAACTGTGGCAACTTGCGATGAAAGTTCGTCGCTATTGCTACGGTGGTCAAAATGTATTTTTTTCCGACGAATTAGCGTCGATATTGCGACGATGTCATTAAGTTTAAAAAAAAAAATTACACGAGATATGGGATTACAATATTAAATTGTAATATGGCATTACCATATTACAATGTAATATGGTATGGTAATGCCTTATTACAATGTAATATGGTAATGCCATATTACAATGTAATATGGTATACCATATTACAATGTAATATGGTCTACTCCTAGTTGAATTCATATATTTGTATTGATGTCATATAGGCTTGTGCAAGTGACAAAAATTTCAATTTGTATGAATTTGGTGAGTGTATGGTAA
>SNQJ01S0029577.1:57458-95725 GCA_010110895.2 Picea sitchensis | reverse complement strand
AGTTTTCCCTCATCAATCCCAAAGACAGATTTCTTGGGATTCAGTGAGATGCCATACTTTCTGCATCGCTCAAAAACAATCCTAAGGTGAGAGAGATGGTCTTTCCTATCCTTGGATACAACCGTGAGGTCATCTTGGTAAATTTCTATGATTTTTTGTATGAGGTCCCTGAAGACAAAGTCCATTGCTCTCTGAAAGGTGGCACCAGCATTCATAAGACCAAACGGAATCCTTAAGTACATAAAAGTTCCCCAAGGTGTAGTGAATGTAGTTTTGAGTTGGTCTTCCCTTTTGAGTAAGACTTGATTGTACCCTGAGAAACCATCTAGCATAGACATCATTCCTGCCCCTGTGACCCGCTGAAGTAAATGCTCCATGTTCGGAAGGGGACAATTATCCTTTAATGACAATTGATTTAGGTTGCGGAAATCAACACACAGGCGGATATCACCATTTTTCTTCCGAACAACCACCAGGTTTGACATCCAAGAAGAATACCTAATAGGAGCTATGATACCAGCATCGACCATTTTTTGGAGCTCCTTTTGTATTTGGCCTGCCAGCTTTGGGTTAATATGCCTCAGCTTTTATCGGAATGGTTTTTCCCCTTCTACCAAAGGTATGGCATGCTGGATGACATCCCCCCTATAGGCTTTCAAATCATCATAGTTCCAAGCAAAGGTGTCTCTGAATTCTCTGATGAGCGCTAGTATTTCCTTTCTTTCTTTCTCCGTGGTGCCCTTTCCTATTTTGACCATCATTTCATCCATCTCAGTACCGATATTGAATTCCAGGGCTTCTTCAGCTTGCTTGTTGGCTCTCTTTCCCTTAAAAACATCATGTAGATTGATGACTTCCAGATCCATATAATCGGCCAGAAAAGCAACTTGCGAATCGGTAAATTCTTTGTTGTTCTCCATGAATCTGATAATTTGATCATCATCCTCAAACACCTGCCAATGTTCCAAATTGTCAGGAACAGAAGGCCTAAAGAGGACCTCCATCCTGCATAGGTCATGAAAAGGTCCTTCACATGGTTGTAAAGTAGAGGCAGAGACAACCAAAGCATCATCCACGTGGTTCTCTTCTCGAGGGATGGCTTCGATTCACACTTTCCTGAAGGATTTTGAAAGGGTTTGCGCTACATCTCTATACTTTTTCAACTTTTCATTCTTAGTGGAAAATCTCATCAAGACTTGCGACACAATGAGGTCCGAGTTCCCTTTTACTTCCAGGATTGTAACACCTTTGTCAATTGCTAAATTGAGACCGAGGATCAAAGCTTCATACTCGACAACATTGTTGCTGCAACGGAATTCCAGCCTATATGAATGGTAAAAGACTTAACCTGAAGGGGCTGTTAGGACTACTCCAACGCCTGATCCAGAGCTTGAGTGTGATCCATCGAACTCTAAAGTTGAGATTCCTTAGGTCTCCTCAACGGTCTACATATCTAACTTCCCTTCCTGGATGAACCAATTATCAAGGTCACTATCGATGCATAAAAGTTGGTCACTTGGCTCATTAGGGGTTTCAATCGGGGAGCCAACGAGGGGCTCATTGTAGATGGTGAAGAAACCACCTTCGGGATGAGGGATGGTTTCTTTGGACTGCTACTCATGAGTAGCTACATTCAAATGCTCTATGAGGTCTTTGTGAAGAATAACCCCCAAATTATTTACAGCATTGATGACTACTACGTTTATCAAGAAAGGAGCACTGGGGCATGAGTCAAAGGCCACCTCGAGGTTGTTAATGATCCCCTTTGCAAAGTCATCTCCGGTATTTGTTCGTGAGGGGGTCAGACCTAATTGACACATAACCCCCTCTGTCATCATGTTGGTTGTGGCACTTGGGTGCAGGAGACAATTTTGGAGGAGAGAGTCTTTGACCTGGAGAGTGACATAGAAAGGTGTGAGATCACAAGTTTTGGAAGAAGGGTGCCCCACTTGGTGGATAAAAAGAGAGAAATCTTCTGAAGGGTACTGCTCAATGTCTTTAGGTAGGATAACTTCAACTTCCTCCTAAGGATGGGTCCTTTTCAAAGGGGGCTCTTGGGGAGGGGCAACATTTTCATGTGAAAGGCTCCATTTCCTCTTGGTGGGGGCAGGTTCGACCTGGAGGATCCTTGGAGTTTCAGGTTGCGTAACAATGTCATTACCTGGATCCCATAGCTCACAATTTTGATGAATGTAATCCTCAAAATCAAGGTTCCTTTCAATCTAGAAGGCCATGTCTTGTGCTTCTTCTAAAGTTGTTGGCGACCGATCTTTGACTTCGAATTGTACGGTTCCTTCCAAGGAGGACAAGAAATGATCGATGATGGCTTGCTTTGAGGCCACCTTTGATCAGACCTTCTTGAGGAGAAGGTTGAACCTATCACTGAAATCTCTGACACCCTCACAGGGTCCGTTGCAAATGTTAAGGTATTGGGAGAAGGAGTCCTGTGAATGCTCATTATCACACTACCTTATTTTAAAGGCCTTTTGTAGTTCCTCAGGGTTCTTTATGCTTCCTTTAGGGAATCTATGGATCCAAACTTTAGCATCACCTATAAGGGAGCTTGCAAAAAGCCTCATGAATACATCTGGATGTTCTTAACCGACCAAATGAAAATCAAAACTATCACAGAACTGGGTCCAATGTGAGTTTCCAAGGGTACCTTTTCCCCGACTTTGATCGGACCTTTTTTAGGAGAAGGTTGAACCTATCATCAAAATCTCTTACACCCTCACAAGGTCCTTTGCAAATGTTAAGGTATTGGGAGAAGGAGTCCTGTGAATGCTCATTATCACACTACCTTATTTTAAAGGCCTTTTGTAGTTCCTCGGGTTTTTATGCTTCCTTTAGGGAATCTATGGATCCAAACTTTAGCATCACCTATAAGGGAGCTTGCAAAAATCCTCATGAATACATCGGGATGTTCTTAACCGAATCAAATGAAAATCAAAACTATCACATAACTGGGTCCAATGTGAGTTTCCAAGGGTACCTTTTCCCAAGAAGAAAGGTAGCCAAGAATTTGCATCCTCAGGTAAGTCATGCAACCCCCCTTGGATGTTACCAAAGTCAAACAAGCTGAAACTCTCGAGTAAGACCCATTTTTGTGAGGATTTGGATTGATTGGGGGCGTGGGGTTTGTTAGAGTGATGGTTGTCGTAGTAGAGGGATTTGAATATTGTCGCCTACTACGGCCGCCATTTGTGGAGTCGCCGACAATTTCTTCAAACTATCAAAGAAAAAGGGGAAACACCCTAGTGGAGCTCTCGTGTAAGCTTGTAAAAAGGTCTTTGAGGCAAGGCTACCTCTAAAAGGTTTGTCGTTGAGGAAGATTGACTCAAGAATCATTTCTACAATGAGCCAAAATGTTATCGCATGGCTTGTAGGAAAGGTCGTGCTAGAAGGTAAAGTTCAAACTCAAGGTAATGAACCTTTCCCCACCCAATGTCACCTCAATGGGGAGGTTCTTTCTATTCGTGGAGGTTATCCTGTGGGGACGCCCCAGAACCTGGGTTTCAAGAGGAAAAGATATAAAAGTCAAGGTTAAATTCCCTACTCACAGGTTACCACCAAAGTCGGACAGTCCTGCTAAATGTACCAATAAATGAAGTGTGTGCCCAAATGAGAACACCTACCCGAATAAGACAATAACAAAACAAAATGTATGCAGGCTATAATTCAAAGGTTAGTAATTTCAAAGTTCATATGACTATCTAATATCAACAAATAAGCAATGTGAAACAATAGATATCATGAGATCAACGCTGGTCAATTAGCTATGGAAAAGTATCAATTCATCAATAACTATAGAGATGATGTATAATAATGTATCTAATCAATCTTTTACTAACAAATGCAATAACCATCATCTAATTGCTTATTATCAAGATTTGTTGTGTCAAGATGGAATAGCCAACCAAGGACGCAAATTTCTAGTTAGGGTTAGTTTGTTATTTAGGGTTTCAAATTTAAAGTTTTGAGAGTTGATATAAACACTATCACTTCAACGAAGCAGGGTGTCTAAGATCGCCTATGCATATGGAGTCAAATAAGGAGAGGGCACAGAGTTCAAGGGGTGAAGGCTAAAGACAAGAGGGAAAGGCTCTAGAGCGTCAGAATGGCAGGGCCCTAGCATCAAACCCCTAGGGGAAAGAGGCTCTCACCTGTTGCTTAAGCAAGGCTCCCTCGCTCTTTCCTCCTTCTTTAGGTCAAATTTGGAAAAACGGCTAGCAATTAAGAAGAGTTAAAACAAGAGGATTAGGTGAGGGAGAGTATGCAAATGGCAAGGCTCTATCACCAAAACACTAGAAGATGGACTACTCTAGGTGTAGATTTAATTGTGGCCCGGATGTCACCTCCTTTTAACCTTTGAAAATCAAAGCTAGCTTAATGGAAAAAGTAAGAAGAGTGTAGAAAAGGATAGGCCTTCTTCCCTTCCTTCAATGCATTGAAAATTTCCAAGTGGGACATGAGACAAGGGACCTACTTATAAAATTGTCACCCAGGGTTTTAAAAATCAGCAAAATTTATAAGTAAATGCAAGAATACTAACCTACAACCATTCAATCAAGAAGTTTTGCAGGAAAAACACTTACATATCATGAAGAAAAGCATGTGCAAACCCTAGTTGTAAACCTTCCTCAAGAGAAATGCCAAATATGCCAAGAAACTCCTTCCATCAACAAGTGCGCCTCACTTTAAAAGACCAAATACCCAAGTAGGGCGCAAAAATCAGACCTCACAAGTGTGAGTTGTGTTGTTATGTTCAAATGAGGGAAAAACATCCTCAATATATAGTGTATCATGACCTATAATTAAAATTAGGTCATCAAAAATAGCCGACAAGGCTACAAACCAAAATTATACTATTATTACATTAAATGCCAAGTAAAAGACCTAAATGAGCAAAATGTAAGACGTCAAGCCCCTTTGAGGGAGACGTTAGGCCCTTTTGGGGCTAGTCCAGCATCCAGAAGTCAAACGTTTGCCCTTCCTGGGCCCCTCCAAGCTGCCACACGTGCCAGTCGTCCTATCAAACTGCCACAGGCTTAGAGTGATGTCAAGGCCTCCTGGGTGACGTCATGGTCATCAAAAGGAAAACGTTCCATCTGAAGTGGATCAACCCCCCTGGGATAGGCTCAGCCAAAGTGTCCTGGGTGGAACGTCCTTCTTCTTCTCATGTGCAAAGGCTCGACCAATCATTTTCCTGTCTCTGCCCCTGATGGGGTCCCAACAACCATCTAATGGGATCTTCAGCCCCATGGAGGTCCGAACTAATCATCTCGCCATGTGTACCGGTCCAACTAGTACCTGTCCGTCGGGCATGGTCCTGCACATCAAAAACTTCACCCTCCATGGGCTCATTAGTCACAGGGATCATAGCAATGTCAATCATTTTTCATCATTAATGTTATCAAATACATGCATAAAACCCCTAATACATCATCCAATAGCTCAAAGACATTATAATGACCTACAATACAAAGCTGAAGAAAAATACAAAACACTCTATTGGGCCAGCATCCATAAGAAAAGGAGAGTCTCCAGAGGGTTCCATCCAAGCCATGTAAAACGAGGTGATGTGATCAAGGGATGTCTAGGATTAGGGTAGAGTGAGAGCTAGAGTTGCATGGTTTTACCTGTGAGTGCCTTTGTAGAAGGCGAGTTGTACCTGTCATGGATGCAAGTTTTTTCCAAGCCCCTTTTGCCTTTTTTACATTCATTTCGTTCTTTTCATTCTTTTTATCCAAGGACTAATCGGAGGACACTGCCTTGGTGTGGTGACCAAAGTTGGCAGTGTTACCCACAAGTACCTTCACATAAATGACAAGGTTGGCTCGTGATGAGACCCCCTTTCCCTTGGCCATGCAACCAAAGGCCACTGCCCTGGCGTGGTAACCAGATGATGGAAATGTCATACTGCTAAGTACCCATGAACATAATAGGTTGGCTTGTGATGAGACCCCCTATCCTCGTAATTAGGTCTTGTTTTGTTTATTTTTCTTGGGCCCCTCTTGTTTCTTGCTAAGAGGCCCTTTTATTGCCTTCTCGGGGATCCTTTGACGAAGCATCTCTAGGTTTTATTCTTATTGGCTTTTATCTTTTACCAACTGCTTTTACCTTCTGGGCCTTTCGCCCCTTCTTCCCACAAGATAAGGTGCAAACCTACAAACAGATCATCCTAATGCCCAGACTAGGGGAAAGGGGCAGATGAGTGGGAGATAAGATGAAAAGATGAAAATATGATGGGAGCGGACGATGGTTCTTCAGAAATCCCCCCGGTGGCAAACCAAAGCCTCTGGGTACAGGCTTTCTAGGGCACCCTGTCAATCCCCCCAACCATGGTCAAGTGGGTCAATTTAAGATCCAAGCAGTTGTCAGAAATAAAAGGAGTAAGATGCATATATCTAAAGGTTATAATGATCAAAAATGACACATACCATGATTCCTGGACCAATTACCTCAGGAAGCAAGAGCCTTCTCCGATACAAGACCAGGTCGATGGTGATGGATGTTGCTGCTGCTGACAAGACACGTCTGATGAAAGAGAAGAAAGATGGGCCCTCCAGGTCCATGCTCATGTCAATCCTGCTCTCGGTACTCCATGTCTAGGATCTGTGGGCCTCGAGACATGATCTCCTAGTTATCCCATAAAATCGAGGATAACACGCACTAGGTGTGCTCCTGAGTTGAACCTAAAGTTGATGGGGCTCCCATCACCCCCAACTTCCTTAGACCCAATGCAAGAAGGGTCTTTTTTTCTCCAAGACACCCTAGACCTTCTAGATATTGGCCTAGAGAGGGTTTGATATGGATCAAACTCCAATCTATTCCTCTGCTTCAAGTCTTCGAGAGATCAAAGACGAGTCCTTCAAGCTAAGAAAAGGATTTTCTCCCTTCCCCATGGGATTTACCTAGACAAGGATCTCACAAGATCTTAGGTCATAGAGCTCAAGCGATCCAAGGAAGATGTCTCGGGGATTTCATTTGAGTGTTGATAATGTAATGGAGCTTTCTACTCCTCTCCAAGCTTCCTTTACAATGCACTTAGATGACTAGATATCCTCTTCTTGACAAAGACCCACATAAGTCCTATTAGGTCTATATCGGACTTTCCAAGGTATCATTGCTTATCAATAAGTAAACAAGACACTCAGAGCTCCACCAGTTTTCGAGGTTCAAGAAGCATTGCTTATTGCATTTGATATTCTCTCGAAGCCAATTTATCTTGATTGGTTCAAACAAATTTTCTAGATTCATGTGAGTCTAGATTTGTGGCATGTCTCCACATCCCCGAGACATCTTCATTGTAGACAGTTATTCCCCCCAACTTCCTGAATCTTTTCTCTCCAGAAGGACCCAGACAGGGACCCATACTAATACTTGTATGTCGATATTGTTAAGTACTCCACTTTGGGGCTTGTCATCTTCCTAGAGGATTCCAATTCCCGTACCAAAGCCCGTTAGATTCCACTTCACAACAGGTTTGAGAATGCTCTTTGTCTCCATGAGATAGACCCAACTTCAGTAGATCTTCATAGGGTGTCAAATGATGCATTGGGACCTCTCACAACCTATGATAGACACCTTTTGCACCTTGGTGAGTCAAGTGAGTTACTGTTCCTGAATGGCCTTCTTTGCTTCCCAAATTCCAACAAGTTCACATGTTTCCCTCATAGTAGGGTGGCTAGTGTGGTTGACTATGTTTTGGAAAACAATGGTTTTCTCTCTTATACCCACCAATTTTCAATCATCCCAATCCCTCTGGCCAACTATGCCCTCTCCTTTTCCATCCAAGCCAATCCTCCCTCCCTAACCCAACCCCTCATGGCCCCCCTGAAGAACTATTTTATTCGATGGTGGACACCCAAAAGGCTGCTCTTCTCGCCTTCACTAGTTGCTCCCTTCCCTTTCCCAATTCTCATCCCTTAAGCCGACCTCTTCCAAATATGCTCATCTCTCGTCATCTATTTGGGAAGTGACTCTTAATTCCACTACTCGCTCCCTACCCTTTCCGAGTTCTTGTCCCTTAGTTGGCCTCCTCCAAATGAACTCATCTCTCTTTAGCTATTTGGGAAATGGACCTTAGTTCCTATCTACATATCACCAGTTCACACTCCAATTCCTCAAATTTGATATCCAAACTCATGAACCAAGGGTATGAGAAGGATTGCAAAGCACATCATAGACAACTCGGTCACGCCTACTTCCATGATCCTAGCTCCTAGCCAAATTTCCAAAAATCCTATTGTTACCTGCTTCAATGCAAGAAACCTCTTCATCTCACAAAGGAGACGTGACTTGTGTGTGCCCCTTCGCCATCGCCCCCAAAACATTCCAACTAGCCCTCTACCCCCACTATTCCAAGCTCCCTATCAATATTGACAAGCAATACATGTTCACACATATGACCACCCTTTACAATGTACCTACGCAATGTCCCATTCTAGTCACCTCCCCACCATCATCAAGTCACATGTTCTACTATCCTAATATATGGTAGGCAATTTGAGAGAGAACACCAACAGAGCAACAAATGAGGAGGGGTTTTAAGTCGAGTTCTTCAAATGAAGTACAAATTCTCTTCTAGATTACATTGTTGACTTATTTATCCATATTGTTTTCTCAAGGTTTACTTCGACATGGTCCCACATACAATTCACCCAATACCCAAACAATTACAAAATGATCGTGGTAGGCCACACATTTTCTTAGCTCTATGCTACTTCACTTCACCTTCGGTTACCAAGGAAGCTTGAGAGGAGACATATTCAAGTCAAGGGACAAGCAAGTTTCCAATCTAAGCACCAAAGCATTGTCATATCCTCACCCTCTGAACCATCATTAAGTAGGCCAAATGTCAATCTTTGAAGTCATTTGTTGACTTGTTGACTTTTGAGGGACATTGGTATCTTAGAGACTCTTATCACAACTATTATGCGTCTCTATGAGTTTGTTCTTGGTTGACTTCGCATAGTACAGGGAGTCAGATTTTATTGGGAGCACCATTGGGGTGAAGCAAGGGTACCCTCTATAAAGTCAAGGGAAAAGCAAGTTTCCAACCTAACCACCAAAGCATTGTCATATCCTCACCCTCTAAACCATCATTAAGGAGGCCAGATGTCAATCTTCGAAGTCATTTGTTGACTTATTGACTTTTGAGAGGTGTTTGACTCTATCCCATGGGAGGCTCTTCAAGCCGCTTGCTGACTTATTGACTTTTGAGAGGTGTTTGACTCTATCCCATGGGAGGCCTTGCTCGAAAGCCTTAGGGACATTGGTATCTCAGAGACTCTTATCACACCTATTATGCATCTCTAAGAGTTTGTTCTTGGTTGACTTTGCATAGTACAAGGAGTCACATTTTATTGGGAGCACCATTGGGGTGAAGCAAGGGTACCCTCTTTCCCTTCCATTATGTTGAAAGTTCTAAAAATTTGGCTTTATTGAAAATTCCAAATTTCACCTCAACCTTGAGGTTTCTAAGATTGTTTCCTCTGAACTTTCAGCTTTAGTATGAATCTTGTTATAATTTAAAATGTAAATATTCACTTCTGTCCAACCCAATTGTGAAGCCCATGAAAAAAATAATTTAACAAGTGTACTTCAATACCAATAAAGTTGTCATCCCTCTAGTGAAATCTTATCATGCATATAACAAATCTGAAAATACTTATTACATAAGATTATAATAGTAGTAAATGTGTGCCTTTATCTTCTAGATTGGTGTTAAACCACTTAACAAATTCAACTCTTGCTATGTCAAATCAGCATGCATGACCAATGCGAGAATCTAACAAATCATGAAAATAACATAAGCTGAAAAATCAAATCTGCAAGTAGACAAAATTTGATTGCTGTGTTACCTATATATATATAAAATATGAAGTACAAGTACATACCACAACTTTGTATCACAAAAACTAGAACAAGTCAAAGCTTTCCAAACTCTAGCTAGGGAAACCATAAGAAAACCCTAGCCACCAACTCCTCCTAGCTAAGAATCACTTCCAACCAAAGTTGGTCACTTCACCAAGGACCCCAACAAGTTAGCATAAACACCAACAAGTCCTCCTTGCCCTTTCACCAAAATTGTATCATACAAGCTATCCACAGTAGCACTATTGTCTCCCTAGGGGTTTGTTATCCCCATATCTAGGATAATTCAGGAGATCATGTCTCGAGAGGCCCACATGGTCCTAGACATGGAGTACCGAGAGTGTGAGGACTGGAAAACAAGTCCTCGAGGACCATCTTCTTCTTCTCGCCTGCACTTTGTCCTCAAGCAAGCCAGCATCACCTCCATCACTACCTACCGGGTTTTGCATCGAAAGGGTTCTTTAACCCATGAGGTAAATGTTGGTCCAAGGTATCATGGTTAAGGTGTCAGATTTGATCATTATAACTTTCTTATGCATGCATTAGATCTCTTTCATTTCGTGATGATCGTTTGGATCTTTACATCAATCCACTGGACTAATCGCTAGTAATTGATGGGTGGCTTGAAGTTGGTATTCATGGGTTTCGGTTAGCCACCAAAGAGGGTTTATAGAACCATCAGTCCGCTCCTTCATAGTATCACCTTTACATTTTAAAACTGGCCATCTTTCTAATTCTAGTCTCTGCCATTAGGAGGAATCTTTTCATCCGGGTACATCTTGTCTTGTGGGAAGAAGGCTAAAGGCCCAGGAGGTAAAAAGTACCGGTAAAAGATAAAAGCCATAGGGAAAATAAAACCTAGAGATGTTTCGCCGAGGGATCCCCCAAGGTAATAAAAAGCCTCATAAGAAACCGAGGGACCCCAAGAAATGATAAATAAATAAGTGCAAGACCTAATTAAGAGGACGGGAGGGAGGTCTTATCGAGTCGGCCCATTATGTTCATAGGGTATTTAGCAAGTGATGACAAACATTGTCACCACACTGTGGCAGTTGGACCTTTGGTTGCATGGGCCAAAGGAAGGGGTCTCATCACACTGGCCGCTAAGATAGGTGGGTAACGTCAAGTTACCGCCACCTAGCTAAGGCGCGGTCCTCTTCGTCAAGGCTTTGTAGCAAAATATAAATAAAGAAAGATAAGGCAATAAGGGCTTGAAAAAAAAAATTGCATCCATGACGGTACATTCTAAGCAAAGGCACCCACAATGACACCACTCTAGGTCTAATCCATTACTAGACATCCCTAAACCACATCATCCCATTACACATGGCTTTTAAATAACCCCTTTATGGAAACTTTCCATATTCTTATGGGTATTAGCCTTAGGGTTGCCCTTTGGTTGCTTTGATTTTGTATAGTGGGCTTTGTAGGCCTTTGAGCTATTAGAAGACTTGTTAGAGATGTTATGTGCTATATTTGAGAATTTAATGATGAAATGTGATTTGTATTGCCATGATGTTTTGGACTACTGAGCCCCTCGAGGGCGAAGCTTTTGATGTGCGTGATCATGCCCGACGGACAAAAGTACCTCAAATGATCTAAGTGCACATGGGGATGTGATTAGCTTGGACCTCCATGCGGCCAAAAGCCCATTAGATGGATGTTGGGATGGCAGAGGCAGATGTACTTGTGGACGAGTCTGCACGAGAAGAAAGAGGACGCTCTCATCGACGCTTTTGGCAGAGACCATGGCATATGGGGATCACTTCAGCTTGGATCGCCATTCCTAGTTGATCGTGACGCCACCTCGGGGCAGGTGGCTTAAGATACAGCTTGATTGGCACGCACAAGTTGTCGGATTCTTGTGGGATGGGCAACGCCTTGCTCATTTGATGGTTATTGAGCCCTGCAAGGGCCAACGCTCCTTTAGGGGCTTGACTGATTGGCCTAATATTGGCATTTTATACGTAAGTGATGTTTATCGTAACCAGACAGTTAGCCTTATCGGCTATTTTATTGACTCATTTTGTAAATTAAAGGTCAAAGTGTTGTATAAATAGAGGATGGTTTTCCCCTCTTGGATCATAACATAAATTTGCTCCTCATTTGAGAGACTACTCTTTTAGCCTTGTCTTGGATTTTTCTCTCTAGGAGGTGCAGCGGAACTCTTTGAAGGTGTTATTTCTTGGCAAGTGGTGCTATATATGCTATTGGAAGGTTTACAACTAGGGTAATGGATTACTGCTCTTCATGATCTGTAAGTGTTTTTCTTCAAGGCTTCCTGATTGAATAGTTGTGGTTTAACATTTACATTCATTGTTATCTTGTTGTATTAACTTTGATCCTGGAAACCCTAGGGAGCCTACACACAAGTAGGTTGAGGCCCCGTCCCATGTTAATGCTTCAACCATTGATTTGAGAAGGTTTGTTTCAGTTTTTGCTACACCTCAACCCCTTTGTCTCTTGGCCAGTCTTTGAGTTTAATTGAAGAGAAGTAATCCTAGGCCTCACTAAGTTACACCTAGGGTTTACTTCTTCTAGGTTTATGAGAAGCTCTACTGAGCAACACTTTCAGCCCTAGATTTTATCCTCATAGGCTAGCCGCTTTACCAAGAAAGTTCTAGGAGAAGTTTGAAGCACCAGGCCTAGCTTTAGCCACAACTCAGGCAAGCCTTTTCTTAGGGTTAGGGTTAGTGGTCTGTTTTAGCAACACCATTAAACCCCAGGCCTCTTGTCCCTAGGTTTGAACCCTTCTAAACCATTAGCCATACTTCCATTTCGACTGCATTAACCCAAGGCATTAGTCTTTGATTGGTTTCTTGAAAGTCACAGCCATTAAAACTTCAAACCACCAAACTCGCGAACTCAACCCCTGAAGTTTAACCTCCAGCTAGTTTTGAACTAACTTAAAGTGGATAGCGTGGAGGCCTAATCTGGACATTTGCTTGGATAGAAAGGTGTGGCCTCATTGCCCTTCATAGTCGTGGAGTTAGATTGTAATTTTGTCGGGTTGAATTTGTCAAAACGTCCTCCATTGGCTAGCTAACCGCAAAACAACAAAATATCATAGTCAGGACGCCATACACAGCATAGAACTCTAGTTTGGACCCAAATGTTTCAACTTTGTCATTTTCTTGATTGTTATTGAGCTAGTGATTATACTTGTGAGTTTATTGGTGAAACATTGTGCTCTCTCCTTCAATTGGACTCATTGACAAAGCTTGACGCCACACTTGCAACAAAACTATCATAGGGTCAATAATTATTTATTGCTTATATCTGCAACGTTGAGACATTTGATAGCTCTATTGATTGACATTGAGTTAATAATTGCATGTGTAAGCCAAATTGATAAACGTTTTTGCTCAGGTCATTTTGACCTTTGTTAAAGTCACGCCACACCCATCAAAACAATATAGGTGACGTGGCGCTATATGTATATGAGCTGATTTGACATGTTATTGCATTAATGTTATGATACAAAGCTTGATTGTATACATTGAATGCTCCTTGATATACTTGTTGAAGAAGTGACCTTTTCCTTTGATAATCATTGACTTCACAACAATTATATTTATTTATTGCTCATATGCTAATTGAAAGATAGTCTTGAATTATTTTGAAGTACTAACCCACCTGCACATATATTCTAGTTGTTGTCTTGTTCTCACAACAAAGCCATCCAGTTGAAGAACTTCTCCTGACTATCTCACTTGGGCAATCTGTGAAAGGGATCCTTAATCTTGGTCTTTTATCCTTTTAGCCCTTATTTAAACCTACAGATTGCCTTAGGGATCGCCTCTCCCTTGGACTTGCTCTCCTAAATAGAAAGAGCTCCCATCGAGGTGACAATGGGGGAAGCACGCTGTTTCAAGCCCCTCACTCAAGCTTTCAAACTTTCCTACAAACTGTATGTATAATGTGGTTTATACACTCCTGGGTAACTTATATCACAATAAGTAAACGGCTACAAGGCAAGTCTAGAACTGGCCTCCAAGTCTACATGTCCATCCTAGGGTTGGTCTCAAACCTTAGGTCTTCAACTTTTGTATCAACACAAGTACCAAGACCTCCACAAAAATCAAGAGTGCAATAAACAAGTCTTCCAAGCAAGGTATCACACCAAGCTCAAGACTCATCGTTGTGGGCTCTTTAGATCTTTCCCTAACCTCCATACATCACACAAGAACAAGGTTGCAATATCATCCAAGACATTATTTCTTTCCTTCATTTCTTCTCTAGGTTTGAAACCCTAGTGCTAGCTAAATAACAAGAGCCACAAGAAACCATCAACTCTAACGCTATGTTCTCCTCTACCATTTTCTGCATAGCACAAACCCTAGTGATTTCTAGCATCTCACAAAAGTAATCTTCTTTCCAAGAACATATAATTGCTCTCTTTCTTCTTCATGTCTTCTCCTAGGGTTTACATCACAAACCCCATCATCTTTCTCCCTACAAGACTCCTCCAAGACAATTACAAAGATAGAATAAAGAGTACAAATAAAGTGTGTTATGACAAGGACTCTCTCCTCCCTTTATAATGACTAGATGAGAGACTTACATAAAACATGGACTTATGTCCATACAAGTAAATAATAAGTAAACCCCACATGGAGCACTCTAAAATAAAAATATGTGCATTTGTCAAATTAGGATTTATTCAACCACAAAGTGAAAATCCCTCCAAGCATGATCCTCCTTGGGCTCAATGCCACTCCTCCAAGATCATCCACTCTTCAACAAGTTGTTAGCCCAATGCTCCCTCTTCCACAATTCTTCGTTATCCAAGTGTCCTCGAGAAAGGCATTCTCCTAATACCTCACAAACTAGCACCTTTAAACTAAAGGTGCTAGTTTAAAGTCCACAAGATTGGTACTGGCCTATAAGCAAAATTAGAGGGCCAACCATTGTCACCTCATTTCACACTTTAGGATGGCACTTCTCCAACACAAGGGGGTATCCCAAAGTAGGATTGCCAAGGCTAAGGCCATGACAAGGAACCCGAATGTGATGTGAAGTGATAGCTTAGCGAAACATTGTTTTTTTGTAGCATTGAAAGTAAAGGGACTAATGCCTATCCACTATTGGGTAAAATGGAGTCAAAAAGATCAAACTAAAAGAGGGTAAAGTTAATGGTTGAGACAAATGAAGTTGTTACATATGCCAAGATAAGCCTTAAATTGATATTAGATAATGTAGAAATGAACTTGGAGGGGATCTTAAAGATGCCACACTCGAACTAGGCTATGAGGGTGTCCTATAATGAAGTGTTAACCCTACAACAACTCTGGAAAAATGATAAACATAAGATAACATGTTCATAAATAAGACATCAAAGGAGATTAAGAGGAATAGAATTCTCACATTAAACCCTTCCTTATGGACTCTCATAACAAGTTCTTTGTAAGTAACTTCTAACATATCAACAACAATCAAAACACAATATAAGCTTCACATGAAATAGAAAGAACTCTTACCTCCATTATGTCCTTCAAAACATGTACAACAAATGTCCAAGAGGAGGGGGAAATCCTCCCAAATCCATCCATACGAATGATGGAGAGAGTAACCCCTTATATAGGTTTCAACTTCATCTCCTTGACAATAAAGAAATGATTATTTTCCTATATCTGTTAGTTCTCCAAGGAATAAAAGATATTACATTTGAAACCTCCTGTAAACAACTTCCCTACTAAAAATAGCAAAAGATTGTTGAGATCGTATTCCTTCTCCAAGAAGAAATAATAAAGTATCCTTATCTCCAAGGAAAACAATACAATAATGCAACCAACTCCTATCACAAGTCAACAATGAACAAAATAGTGAATTGGTTATGACAAATAATTCCCCCAAGGGGTTTGACTATGTCAATAAGCACCAACATCCTCCAAAATGTCCACAAACCAAGACCGAAGGGGATCATTCCACTACGATGAATGGATATCCACATATGCAAAGGCATATCTCTCAAACAAGTTGTAATAGATTCATGAAAATGGGAGGTCAATCACAATAATTCACCGCATCACGATGATCCACTATATTGGTGAATAGTGGGATGACCCCATGCAATGCATGAAACAAGACATGAAGGAAAGAGGTCAACCCACAGCTTGACCCACGGCAATAATCAATCCGCCTCATAATAAGGCTACAACGTCCATATAATAATGCTAAGATTTCAAAAGTGTGCCCCATCCATAATAAACATTTCACCCAAATGCAAGCTTAGCTATAAAAGAGTCTGCATAAATAAAAACAACTCAATATGCATCCTACAATGTGCCCATAATCAGCTCATCTTCATCAAGAATGGCCACAACTTCATTTGTGTATCCTCGTGTGTGCCCCCTCAAGCAAAAAATTCAACCAATGATAATGAGAGACAACATCCAATGGTTAAATTCCCTCATGAATAAAAGTATTCAGATGCATATTGCTGACCTACCGCTTAGCACTCCGGGAGGTCATCTCACATATAATGAAGATTATCTATGCCTAAGACAAATAGGTTCTAATCGGTGTTTTTAAACACCAAAGACTTAAAATTTTGTAAACGGATTCACAAGTACCTCATGAGGGTATATATACTGCATAATGTCCAAGATGGATGATAGTTAGGTCTGGTACCTTGGGTGTTTCCATTGTGGGAGTTCCTTTCATCGAGGGCTCTTTCATCCTCAGGGGATTAATGCTGCCTAACTAGTCGGGTTAATCTCAATTGAGTTTTTCACTCCCGTGCTACTCAGTAGTGGAAGGCTACTGCGATCTCTGCTCATTGAGTAACCTCTAGGATTATTGTAAATGCAAGACCGGGTTTCATGGGATTCAATGAACTAAGTTAGTTTTTAATTAATTAAATTTCAATTAATTTAATTAATTAATTTTGAATTTTTTTTTTTTTTTTTTTTTTTTTTTTTTTTTTTTGATAGGGGTATTTGTTTTCAAAATGAATGGAATAGCACTCCCTACACCCACCGGCCAAGTCTCAGCTCAGTCGGACTATTTTGCTATGTCAAAGTCCACTTAGAGTCATTAGGGCAAAAACAACAATTTTAGACTGCTAAGGTGATTTTTATTAAAAAATCACAAAACTATTGTATTTTGAGTTAATGAGTGGAAGTAGCAGGAAAGTGGCAAGAAGAGACCCCTCCAACTCACCCAACCCTTCCCAACCTTCCAAACTTTAATCCAACCCATTAATTCACTTCTTTGACCATCTTTCCTGCCCTATGTAGAAATACGTCCCACTAACCAACTAAAACCCCTAAAACCTCCTTGGGGAGTGCCTCAAGACACCCACACGGAGAGCCTACACATACCAAAACCCTAACTATACCAAACCTAACTCTAAACCTATTCTAAACCCCTACCCACCTTCTACACTCCTTTTCTACACCCCTAGGGAAAGTGACAAGCTTGGTGGAGGTTGTTGTGACTCAGCCCTCCTCATGAGTTGTTCCCTTGACCCCACTCCTAATTCCTAGAATGGTCCCAACTAATTTTTCTCTCATTAATTTCTCTCCATTTCTTCATTTTTGACCATTTTTTGGGCCCTCCAAGAGGAGTTGCCCCCCTTTCTAGAAACTTCACAAATGATTTTTAAAAATTATTTGAAACCTCTATCTTCCCTCGCATCAATCCCAAGGCCTCTACACCTCTTTGCTTGATCCCAACACTTCTAATAATAGATCTACACCATAGATCTTGTTTTCAAACCCCATGGTGTGCCCCTTTTTTTGAGATTTGCTCAATCTCTCTCTCAAACTAACACTTGGTATTGATCCAAGCCACCTCCTTTGGCCTCTAGAGGCATAAAAGGAACCCTCCCTCATTCTTTCTCACCCCTTCTATACAACTCTATTATAATAAATTTCTATTGCTCCATCTTCTCTTGTTCTATTATCTTTCCATCCATATTCATTGCTCTTGGAGATCTTTGGAGGAAGATCTACTCCAACATCTTCAAATTCTTTGGCAACAAAGGAAAAGCTTTGGAGGATCATTGGTGTGTAGATTTCTTGTTGCTTTGCACTCCATCATATGAGGTGATACTGTAATGTTTTGTGTAGATTGATTTATGCTTTAGATCTTGGGTTCATCTTATGTTGCCTAAGCTAACCAGTTTAATGTTATCATCCCCATAGTTTGTGTTAGTCTTTGATATAGTCTAAGATTGTAGTTGGACTCCTCTTATTGCTTATCAAGGATAACCATCTATGCCATACTTTTGTTTGCACTAATCTTTTGCATATCATCATCATCAAGGGTTTCACTTGAGTTGTGCTTGTGGAGAAGCTTCATCCCTTCAAGCTACAAAAACTCCAAATCTTTTTTCTCTTTGCCATATTCTTTTACTCATTCATCTCAACTTGTTTTCAGCTCATTGCTAGTATTTGATAGGTCGTATATTTTCAATCATATTATTGGAGTGCACTTCGTGGTTTACAATGTAAATTCTCTCTTTCACTTTTGGGTGTTTTTGAAAGATATATCAGCTAGTTGTCTTGCTTGCTGATATAACAGGCAGCCATGAATTTGGAGGCTCTGTTTTGAGAGAACACCCCTAGAGTTTCTAAGCTTACCTTGCTCCAAGCTTGGGTAACACTTCCTCTCTATCTTACCTTATCTCTACTTCTGAAGCCTAGTATTTCTTAGGCCCTAGAAGTAGAATAATCTAGATCTAGCCATTCTTTCATCCTTCATTCTTTATTTGGAACTAATCTAGGGTTTGCTTATATCTTAGATAGATCTAATTTGCTAGAGTAGTTTCTTTTTCTTAGTATCTCATATGCTCTCGATACTCTTGCCTAAAGTTAGATAATTTCATCAGCTCACCTCAGATCTAGTTAAGGTTTACAGCTATCATAGCCCATTCAGACAGCATATGATGAAGTCCTAGTTCTAATTTCACAAGCCTTGTCATTTCAGACCCTATTCATTGTTGTCTAGTATAGTTTCCTGTATTTTGTTCTCACAGCCCCCATTTGAGGCAATCTCCCCAAGCCCTCCACGGCTCCTCTGAGAAGCCCACTCACCCTGGGCCCCTTTAGCCCACTCTGGGCCGAGCTGCCTTTGGTGCTCACACGGCCTCTCTGACCCTCCCTTGCCCCAAATGCCTCTGCACCTGGCCAACCACCCTCATATCACCTGTTAGTCTCAAGGTCACATCACACACACAAACACATGTGCTGGTTAGTACAGTAACATATGCAAATGGTCTAGGTTCTTTTACATACCTTTGCATGCATATTGATTAGGTAAGTTAACACTAGCGCTCACACTCTAAATCTCCTTATCTATTGAGCTACTACACACTTAAACACTTGCAATTACACATTAAATCAACCTGCTGTTAGATCATTCGTCATCGAAAGCTCTAGGTGTCTCATACTTGGCTCTAAAGGACCTGTTTATGATCTACCGTTTCAATTGTCTACTCCCCTTTCTCAGCTGGGGTCATAAACATACATTTACTTAACACACTTAAGCTGCTCTTAAATAGTTCAATACGTATATCCTAAGTGCATAAGGTAGCTGTTTAAATGATCTGATGCTTGTGACCCTAATGCTATAACTGTCTATTTAACTTGCTGCTGTCATAAACGTTGTTTCACATATCCACAGTGCTCACATTTTAACTTGGATAAACAGCATCCTATACGTAATGAATGGTGGTTTAGTTGGCTTATATTTTTATGGTTATAATTACTCATACACTAAACACACACACTTGGATGATGCTCACGCCCTAGCATCTAGCTCAATGGCCTCATATCATCTTTTGATTGTTGCTGTGGGCAGCCTTCACACCTCACAGCCTATTCACTTTTCTGCTGGTCCCTTTTGCTGCATACATAAACACATATGTTAGTAATAGGACAGTCATATATGCTTGTGGGTTAAATTGCTTATTCCTAAATGAATATATGGTAGCTGTGCTTGTTTATATTTGAATGCTTGATACACATGCTAAAAGCCTAGATCTAATTACTGTTTAAGTTTTCATAACCTAACAGATCCTAAAATATACTTGTTAAATGTTCAATACACCTATGGTTTAGTAATCTTATGTTCTTAAAGTCTTAATCTTTTGTTAAGTTGCTAACACATCACACATTTTAAATTGGCTAATGGCTGTGCCTTTTATCTTACAAGCACCCTTTATGATAAGCACAGTATTAAACTCATATAGCTTTTGATGCTCATGGTTTATGTGTGATTAGTTTAGCACATGCTCATAGTTTATCCTTCTCCTAAGCTATCACATATCTTAAGTTTGCAAGTAATTTATATCATCTTACATGCTTATGAGTTTAAATTTAAAGTGCTTTAAAGTTTATCCCATCTTTCTTTTCAAGTAATATCACATGCTTAATGGTTAATGATTATATCTCACATGATGTTAACTTGATGGCTTGTGGGCTCATTGCTACATATTGGTTAATCTTTACATGTTTATGGTGATCTAGTCTTGCAATTATTTCTAAAGGATTCAGTTTTGAAAATTTTTCACTAATGGATCATTCGCTAAAGATAAAATAAACGTGTTTCAAAACTCTTTTTTTAAACGAACCTGTCTCAACCTAAAGATCCACCCGAGATCTTAACAACATCTAGAAACATTTTAGGAGTCTTTCAACAACTGTTTCTGCCACATAAAACGGGCGAGAGGGTCACTTTTGGGGGAGGGATGGGACCGTCTGTGATTCCGCTTGGGGGATCCTCTTTCTCTGGACTACCTTCCAGCTTGGTGAAGTGATTCAGTCAATCTTGGAGGCTAGGTCAGGGTGTTCAAGATCTTGAGAGCACCCAAGCAGCTATTTCCAAGGTGATATGAGTTGAGACACAATCTAGTTAGGGGGTGGGAAAAAACCTTAATAAGAACACTAGTTGTATTAGGATCACATTTGTTTGGGAAGTAGATGCATTGATAGGCTACATTGTGATCATCTAAATTGTTATATCTTTTTATCTTGCAACTATCTGTTTAATCTTTAATGGTGATATGATATATTGGTTTATGCTTTACTGAATATCTTGTTGATCAATCTATCATTGTTATGGTGTGGAGAAATAAGTGATTGAGTATCCGAGGTATCACTTGTTTCATCCTGAGTGCTTGAGTGGATGTTAAAGTAATGTACCAAGTGGCAAGACACTTGGGGCATGCTTGGCCTCTAGGGTGTGAAATCATTGTATCTTTTGTATATCTTGTATATTTGTTCATTTGATGTATATCGGTAATTTGTGAATCTTGTATATACTATAAACCTCTTAACACTTACAATTATAATCTTTGGGGCTTGGGTAGTTTGATTAAATTGTAAAGTATATCATAATCTAACACCTTCAAACATAGTTGACCCTATTGCCCAACCTAGGCACTAGTCTCAGTTGACTTAGGAAAGGGTCAATTTCCATTAGGTTTAGATTTAGAATTAAACTTTATCATTGCTTGTCATATAGGCTAGTTTCGCCTATAATCAATCACAAAACTAACTCCTAGAACATTGTAACAACCAAAACGTAGGGACAAATTTCTAGCTTCCCCTAGGAGTAAGCCTAGACTACAGTTCCCACGGGCAAGACAAAGGTGGGCGTGGACTCTAGACATTGTGTCTCCGAGGAAAAACTAAGTGAGCCTGACTTAGCTCACGTTTGCAATTGTGCATTAGGGCGACAACACAAGTGGATTAGTGTAATATCCAAGCAGTCATCCGAAATGAAAGGAACCTAATGCATATATAAGAAGGTTATAACGATCAAATACGACACATACCATGATACCTCGGACCAATTACCTCATGGAGAAAGAGTCCTCTCCGATGCAAGCCCAGGCTGGTAGTGATGGAAGCTGCTACTGCTGACAGGACAAAGTTGGCTAAGAAGAAGAAACATGGGCCCTCCAAGGCCATGCTCAAGTCACTCCTGCTCTCGGTACTCCATGTCTAGGACCATGTGGGCCTCGAGACATGATCTCCTAGTTATCCCTAGATATCGGGGATAACATGCCCATAATCAACTCATCTTCATCAAGAATGGCCACAACTTCATTTGTGTATCCTCGTGTGTGCCCCCTCAAGAAAAAATTCAACCAATGATAATGAGAGACCACATCCAATGGTTAAATTCCCTCATGAATAAAAGTATTCAGATGCATATCACAAATAAACCTCCTAATATGTGTCATCCCTCTCCACGCTACAACTTGTGAGCCAATGAATGTGTGAAAATCTAGTCCCACTTGATATAATATATATTGTGCCTCGACATATGCGCCATATGTAAGTGCTCCATCTAGGTGTATAGTCCACACACTAATCAAGTGAAATATGTGCTAGAACCCTTCAAAAAATCTAGGGCGCACATCCCCTAAGTCCCAATATCACATTAATACATGTCTAGCTAGTCATGTGGTGAACACAACACAAAGGGACCAAGTGGATAACACCATCCTAATGACATCAATAATATAACGTCAACACACCCGATCACTAGGATGCTCCAAAGGCAATATAGTGCCATGTCAATGCCTTGTATCACCAATTTTCCAACCCCTTAGGGGGCTAGAACCATCATACATAATCCAAGGTGTAGCACTCTATACATGATAAGAAATATACCAAAGACAACACCATGATGCTGATATGAATTACATGAAATAGCAAGCACCACCAAATATCACGAACTATCCAAAGATGCGACGAGAGAACCAATAGAGCAACCATGACAATCCATTACCAAGGACAAATGAGTCTCCTCCAACCCAAAACACCAACTCAACCAAGAAAAGTATCATCTCCAAGAAAAGAAAGAAGGTGTGCATCCCCAATCCATCATGAACTCTATGGGTAGCATGCTGCAAATCATATCCTGTGGTGAAAATCAAAAGAGTTACCCTCATGCAATATGAGGGTTAACAACTAGCTCCAACATGGGGACATGTGCTCTTTCAAAAAGAGTGCATGAGAACCTCATAAATCTTTGGTTGTATCTATCAAGAAAGCTTATAAATAAGCAAGAGGTAGCAAAACCATGTGGTAGTATGGATATGTATCAACGTCTCTAAACACCACATACAATATCCATATAGTCCATTACATCAATAGCTCAAAATTGGCTTCAATAATGCCAAAACAAAATAGCATGAAGATAAACTAATGCTCACATATGCTGAGATTATTCCTCTTACCTAATGCTCATAATAGAGAGCTTATTTCTCCTACCCTAATTAACATAGGAAAATGAAAGTGCCAAGTATAAACATACAGCCAATAACACCAAGCTAGCACTTTATCAATGCCATTAACATTTCCCTTGTGTTTAGTCACCAACCAAAACAAGGATACATCAAAAACCAAGTGAAGAATGTTGGAATCTTCATGACATCAAGGTTGCAAAATGAAATTACATCAGAAGCATGGTAGGCACTATAAAAATCTGAATAAGGATAGCATGTCTCAGCACATGCAAGTCAATCCAATGTTGAAAAGGGCTGAAATAAAATCTGGAAAATGCACATGGCACCCCATTATCAACCTGAAAAATGCCACTTATGTGCCTCTTCAAAGGTAAATCTACATACAAAACATCACTCACACCTTCAAGCAACAAAGGTGTGCACATTTCCCTAGTGTTTGGTCACCGACCAAAACAAGGATACATCAAAAACCAAGTGATGAATGTTGGAATATTCATGACATCATGGCTGCAAAATGAAATTACATCTTAAGCATGGTAGGCACTATAAAAATCTGAACAAAGATACCATGTCCCCGCACATGCCAAATCAATCCAATGTTGAAAAGGGCTGAAATAAAATCTGGAAAATGCACATGACACCCCATTATCAACCTACAAAATGCCACTTATGTGCCTCTTCAAAGGTGAATCTACATACAAAAATCATCCACACCTTCAAGCAACAAAGGAGTGCACATTTCCCTTGTGTTTGGTCACCAACCAAAAAAGGATACATCAAAAACCAAGTGAAGAATGTTGGAATCTTCATGACATCATGGCTGCCAAATGAAATTACATCTGAAGCATGGTAGGCACTGTTAAAAATATGAACAAGTATAGCATATCCCAGCACATGCCAAGTCAATCCAATGTTGAAAAGGGATGAAATAAAATCTGGAAAATGCACATGGCAGCCCATTACCAACCTGCAAAATGCCACTTAAGTGCCTCTTCAAAGGTAAATCTACATACAAATCATCATTCACACCTTCAAGCAACAAAGGTGTGCGTTGCTTTAACATGTATCCATGGAAAATGCCTCTTCTTCTCTTGTCGGGTTGCTTGTTGATGACTCCTAGTTGGTTGTAGTGACATCTCCATCTGATGTTGGTCCACCCATATGTACTCCAATTTCATCCTCTACAATTATTGGACGATCTATGAGCATTGAGAACTAAGTGGACTACTCCATCATTTGGTCCATCCTCACTTCCAAATGTTTATTCTACTCTTCCATCATTTAATGAGGTCATCACTGCTAGTACTCCTTCTCCATATGCGTAACCTAGTGATGCTTCTCCTCCCAAAAATGTGCATATTTGAGATGAAACACGTCATGTGGATGCACAATTGTTTGATGACAATGATGATGATGATGGTCCTTCTGCTACATTGTTTACATCTTTGCCTAAGTGGGTTGTTGCCACTCTTATCAACTACAAATTTCCTCGCAAGTCCTTTAGCACGTCGTTCCAAGCTGACTCCAACTCGAGGCTTATTTCAACGGGCCCTTCTCATCTTCACAAATATCATTTTTCTCCACCTAAGACTCTTTTGAGCATGATCAATCCTAACAAAGATCATGAAGGTTTTCTCCCAGAACGATATGGTCTTTTATGACCCCCATATGTATTAAGAGGGGGTGTTGTGATGATCTATTGTGATGTTCTTTGGATACCTATCGTTGATGTAATTCCTTCTATGTGGCCCCTTGTTCAACTTAAGGGGGGGTGTTGAGATTATGGTTAATCTTCACTTGAGGTCACATGACAACCCTCTATTTGATATATTGATGGCTTTATTAAGTCGACATATGGGTAATTATACCACTTCATTTCATTTGACTATTGTTGGCTAAGGATAACCTAGTCACCCTCCTAGAGGCTAGAGCTAGCAAACTCATTTGTAAATCATTGACACAAATTTATTATTGACAATAGCTTAAGGGAATCTCTTCTATACAGTACCTCGCTTGGAATTCTTGTGTTTGGTTATGGTGTGATCTTCTCTTGTAATGTTGTTATAAATCTATTGTGATTTTCTTTTTTGGATTAGGGTATACTAAAGTGTTCATTGTAGATCCACTATCTAATTATGATCTCAACACTTATTATGTGTATGCTCCTAGCATGAATTTAATATTGGCCTTTTTTAAAGCGTATCATAACTAAACATTGATGTTGGGATATTATCATAGGTCGTATGGGACATAGTTACAATTTACCAAATGTCGTGTGACAAAACATTCATCAAGGGAAAAAGGTCAAGAATTTGACTCAACTCAAGAAAACTTTGGCAAGTACAAAAATACAAAAAAATCGATATATAAAAATATAACCAAGGGGGCGATTTTTTTCACAAGTGAAACCCATTAACCCGATCAATGACCTGCAAGTAATCATGGTTCAAGAGTTTAA
The DNA here is from genome assembly GCA_010110895.2 of Picea sitchensis. NCBI lineage: Eukaryota > Viridiplantae > Streptophyta > Pinopsida > Pinales > Pinaceae > Picea > Picea sitchensis. The sequence continues at coordinate 70,181 of SNQJ01S0029577.1, read as the reverse complement.
CCTACTAGTACTCACGGGGCAAACCCAAGTTGGTCAGTTTGACTCGCCAATGAGACAAAACGGCCCGTTTAAGGAGTCAATCCAAACCCATATGTCATAAATTTGACCCATGAATCTTGTAACTATGGTATAGGCATTTTGATGATGAATGTCCCAACTTGTAAGTCAAAAAATCCAAGTCTCTTCTTGTTGAAACCTCAAGGAATAACCTAAGGAACCTAAGTTCCACAATCCAAAAATCCTCCAATCCTTTGGTTCTCCTAGATAAGCACTATACTAATCTCAAGCAAGAATCTCTCTTCACTCACTTTCCAGATGGGGAAAAAATGTGACAACTCATCATTAATAGTGGAAACCAAAAGAACCTGAGTTCTTGACAATTGGTTGACTCAATGTAACCCCCTACCACACTACATCCACAACAATATCAATTTGGATTGGTAAAGGAAGCAAGTTTGTCCACACCTACCACACATAGGTTTTATGTCACCTTTTCCATTGGACCACTAGAAACTTGAAAGTTTTAGCATGTTTCTTGGCAAGCCCTACAAGTTTGACAAAAGGGCTTAGTATGTTGGATTTTTCAACACCTATAGACTTCACAAGGACAATAAAAGCTATCAAATCACATATTCTCCTCCCGACCTATTGTAACCTCCCCTATGGTTTCAAAATTCAATAAGGAGATGCTACTCCAAGCATCAATTTCACATCCCACTCTTCAACCTGATTCAGCCCATAGTGCCCTCACCTCAATTCTGACATAGATGACATTGCATCTTTTCCAAGAACCCCTTATTCATCATCCAGAGTTCCTCTCCCCACACAAAATCTACAACCTACAATTGTTGCACCTACACTACAAGGGCCCATGGTAAACATGACTCTTCAACAAATGGGAGTTTTCTTCTTCCATCCAAACACTAGTGGTTGCACAAGCTCATATTTCAGCAAAGGCTCACCTCCAAGTATTCCCTTGGGGTAATCCAGCAAACACATTGGTCCTAGAGCTTATGTTGTCATTCACTAGACTGTGGATGTCATCGGAAATCAAGGATGATTTCCTCTCAAAAGGGATGAATTGATGAAACTTAGTCCCTCAGTCCCTGCTGGACATAGTTAGACAATGTATTATAATTGGAATTTACACTTTCATCTCTCATTGTACATAATTCATAGGAGGCTTAGTCACACTTGATCACCCACATAAATATGTATAAATTGATTGTAACCTTAGAAGATTTGGTCAAAGATGATCACTCTCCACCAAATTTGTACCTGTATAAATAGATAATACAATGAAGAGTGTACCATATGTGTACATCGCAGCAATCTCTTCTTTCTACTTGCATGCTTGATCCATTGGGGTTTTCTATTCTTGTATATGTTCATTGTTAATATTGGCATTGTTGCTTTGTGCTCACATCAGTTTATTTACATAGGAAAAGGAATCATATCTTGCATGACATGTTTTAAGGTCATATCCTGGTTGACTGATATTGATTTAACAAACACGAAGCAGATGAATGAGCCTCCTTGGGTGTAAATATTCAAATATAAGTATTGGACCTTTCACTCTGGTGTTTTCTGCCAAAATGTTTGAAGGATGTTTGATAGATTTTGAAGGTGGAACAAACAGATAAAATCATTGCTTCAATGATAGTTTAGGTTCTTCTCTTTGCTTATTCTAGAGACCATATGCAAGGGGAAGTCCAGGTCCCCACAGGTATGATAGTGAAATTTTTTAAGTTAGTGGGATGAGGGGATTTAGATGTCTGCCATTTTTGCAAATTTTCAGGTCATTTCAGAAGACTGTCCTAATCTTAATAACCATACACATTTGACTAAAAATAAGGAAGAAAGTGGGTTTCAATCCCCCAAAGGAGTTGTAAATCAGCCTGTTATAGAACAGATATAGCGTGCTATTGAACAACCTTTGATTAATTCTGACAACCCTGACACAAATCTGTTACATAATACCCAATATGGGAATGTAGCTCTGACTTCACTTCATTCAGAAGTGAAAAAACATTTGGATGACTCTGAGAAGCCTTGTTTCTTTTAGCATTCACCAAATGAAGATTTTAAAAACCACCCTGTGGATTCACAGGGAAACTGGATTGATGTAAAAAAGAGTAAAAACAGATAATGTTCAATATGTTAAGGTTATTGATACCAATAAGTCATATCAAGTCATGAGAAGCAGAATAACGAAGGCCTAAAATATGGGGACACCAAACCCAAGTATTTCAGATGAGGATGGCATCATGGAATGTAAAGGATTTGGAAACCCTCAACATAATCTATTATGATCATTTTTAAGAAATTGGGAATTGATTTAGATGCACTTCTGTTGCAAGAAATCAAGGTAAAGGATTTAAATATGATTCTGCACTGATGTTTAATTGGAGAGATGCTGAATATTTTATTCCTTCCTTGTGGAAGGTAGGGGTGGGGTGCCATTTTACTTAGCCCTCACATCAAAGGGAAAGTAATTAGATCTGGCATTTCTCCCTGCCATAGAAGTGTTTGGATCATCTATCACATGAAGATGAATTACAGGGTCCTGCAAACATTTGTGCCCCAAATTATTATTCCAAAGGAGGTTTGGATCATGGGATACTCCAACTAGAAAGAAAAGACATTTTATCAATTTTCAATGGTATAAATTCAAGGCTACATGCATACAAAACCAATTTCTCTAGATATACTCCTAGCTGGAATTTTGTCGTCACTTGGAGCAAGAAAGCTTCAAAACTTATAGCTTACCCTCCACTAAGGCCAAACAAAGTGAAAGACTTCAAAATCTTAAATAAAAGTTATAGAATACTCAGGCTGAATGCCTTGAGATATTTACATTATACTCTTGCTCTAACATACCATCAATAAAAACAGAATCTCAATTCCAAGGTTTGTGCTTCAAACTGTGAGACCTAAGGTTTGAAATACAAATCAAAACTTTGAGGTAAGTACACTAGCTCAGACTCTGATGATAATTTTGCTGCTGTGTTGTATGGGAGACCTGGAATCACTTCATTATTCTTTCACTAAATAGAGCCATAAGAGCTTTACTGCTAGCTTGATCAACTTTTCCACCTTAAACTAGATAAATCTCCAAGCATTACTTACATTCATCCAAGGGAATCTGCATATTTCCTGCTCAAATAGACATATATTCACATTATGAGATACAATCAAGAGTTGCTTTGTTTCTATCATCTCTGGATCAAAAGGGAAAAYATATTTGGAAGGTCTACGACACAGTGCTGGATCATCTTCTCATAGAGATATTACATGCCCACAGAGTTCATAAGTGCATCATCTTCAGACAAAGTTTTCTCCTCTAACCCCCACTATATAATGTATCTGACTATGTGAAACCAGATATCCCTGAAACCAAACAAATGGAGGATAGATACCTTCAGCGTAATGCCTTGAATCTCTAGTCTAATTTCATGATGTCATTCTTCCCTCCACTCTGGAGTTACTCTTGAGGCATCTCAGCTCCTGGGAATCATTTGTTGACAGCATGCACTTGAGGGTGATCAATACAAATATGATTATGGTCTTGAACACCACCCCTCAGTATATATCATGGCTAAACTAATATTGTTTTCTGCAGACTCCAAATTTAGTACTTACCCTGCAGCAAAGTCTAGGTGATGCAAAAGATATGTATAGAGCTTCAATTCTAGTACATCTGCATTGAAAATCAATACACACAGCAGGATCGTGGGGACATTATTTTCACCAGATTGGGCCAGAGAATTTCATGTTTCAATAAGTTATACACTGCAAGTCTGCTGCAACTTTGCTATATATGTGCAATGTTGTTCTCATAGTCTACTTTGGCAACCAACAAGTGTTACATAATTTCTTCTTTCTTTCTTTCTCTACAAAGTGCACTTATAATGTCTCCATATAACACATTCTCATTTCAATGGGTGCAGCTAGTTCTGATTTCTACTAGTAATTCCCCAGGTTACGATTCCTTCAGATATCTTCTATCTTTTCTCTATTCGTTTTCATTTAAGTTTCCCTATCAATATGCTGCAAACTACTTTACATTTGCATGAAACTGATTCAATTGAGCTACATTCCTATTATGAATAAATATGCAGGGTTTGTTAGCCAAACAAATTTTCAGTTAAAAAAAAATTGAAAAGAATATCTAACCAGCATACAAGACCATACTGGATACCAAGTCAAGCGACTGTAACTATCACCACTTGTACATGTGCACTTACCAAAGGCGAATAAGCAATGTAAAGGCGAGATGAGTACTGGCCAGTCACAATACATAGAAGAACATGCATTGGAATAAGATTTATTATGAAAGTGTAGCCTCCCCAGGAACAGACCTACAAAGAAGAACTTGTATTAAAATTGTCTTCATAATATCAATAGCAACAATTGCATCATGCATGGATATCAATTGTTATTCCTATGACCGGCTTACCATATAAAAGTAAGCCAAAGCATTTAAAGTAGCATAAAAGAGAGATCCAGTGTTCAATGTCTGCAAAAGTTCAATATAAATATCACGTTAACAAAACAAAAAGCTCCAGCATATTAAAAATCTTTTCATTCCATAATAAGATTAGTTTCATTGAAGACTCTAGTCAATTTCCTCAGCAATGTAACTTCATATTGTAAGACGGTGCGTGCAAATCTTCATGAATGGACATGACTTAGGTACTGAGATGTACAAAATATAGATACCATCATTTTCAGATTTCAGCAAAAATGTAAACTAAATAAGGTTTGCACATGATGAACCTTGATATATAGATAGAATGTAATGATCAAAGCAAATATAGCTACAACCTCATTATCATAACTGCCAACCACAGATCGTGAGATGTATGAAGGCACCTGCAACCAAACAATTACTTATAAAATCAGAAACATGCTATCAACTTGAGCAATTGAACAATAGACTAAAATAATAAATAGAATGATTAAAGAAAATATGCAAGAAAGAAGAATGCTTCCTCACAAAACAAATTCTTTTCTTAGTTGGATACCTGTACTAGCATTGAAACTAAGTACACATGTTGAAAGTTCAGGGTAGTATTTGCCACCTTATATTACTCATGCAGGCATGTTTTCATTTATTTTGTAGACAACTGCCAGTCTGATATAACCAGTTGGTAACAAAAGAATGAACATTGTATGTTTATAAATTAGGCTATGATCAACCAGCTGAGTACCAACTCCCAAAGCCCAACTGCCATGCTTTATCAAATCTGGATCCCATAACATGCTTAATTAGTAGAACTTATAAGACTGATGTAGAGGATAGATTTACATAGCCTACAAATTATCCTTTATATTGTTTGATTTCTTTTCTCATATATTTCCAATCAGTGCTGCCTTAGGAAGCACACCCACCCTTGGGAACAAGTAGCAAAACTGACCAAGTTTGACTGGGACTCACGAGTCAAACTTGTCTTGGCTCTCAAAATGAACAGTTAAAAAATTCCACAGAATAAACTCGATACAAGCATGTCTGACTTGCGAGTACTCACAGGGAAAACTCTTGCCCGCGAGTACTAACCGAGTTTTTCATGGCCCGACAACTTTGACTCAAAAGACTAATGAAAAGTTCAGTCTGTCCCCTTATAGTTACCAAACTGTAAAAAAAGCCCTGCTATGCTCATATTTTTTTTAGCAATTTTTGCCCCTCTCCTCCAACAAAAAAACAGAACTTTTAACATTCACAGCTTGGGTTTCAATGAGGGCAAAGGAAAATCTTTTTCACATCCAAATCACTATGTTTTGGGCATTCAAAGTTGTAGCAACAGTGTATTTCAGTGTTGCGGGAAGCTATTTCACTCATTTAGACACTGCTAAACTCTCATTTCTCCAATTTCTCAACTCACCCTAGGCTCCCAAAGAAAATTTCCCACAAAGCAAATTTGGAGGTAGAATCTACTCTATTTCAACAAATTTTTTAGTCTTTTTTGCTACTTTTTTCCCATAAACGCAAGAACAAAAATAAAAAAAATATAAAAACCCACAATGTTAACAGAGAGAGTCTTTGCTTGGAACTATTGTGAGAAGTTGTCAGGTAGGGCAGAGAAAGTAAAATGTATCCTTTGTGAGAAAGAATTATCATGGAGCATAAACTGTTTCAAACTTTCAAATACATCCTTGCCAGAATAGTTGATTGTGATGTATCATCCTAACCAAATGCCACTTTGAATGTTAGAAAACAAACAAACTTGGCCTCAGATGCCTATAATGAGGCTAAATATAAGAAAGCCAAAATAGAAACTGAATTGAAGCAGCAGCCATGGGGCAGTCATCTTAAAATACACACACACACACACACACACACACACACACACAAACCCTGTAGAATCTCAAAATCTCTCCACAATAGCAAACAAAGGTTTTGTGCATCACCGTGGACCGAACCTTAACCCTATGAAACCTCCTCCGATGCCCACTCATCTTAACACTGAGGGTAGTAACATGCACACTTTTTTGCTCCCAGTACACAACCTGGTTCTCCACCTAGCTTGAACAGAAAAAATTGGAAGAAGAATGTACACTCCAAGCAAGGAAATTTATTGCCAATTTCTGATACAATTTGACATTCCTTTCAGTTGATGTTGTAAGCCCTTATTGGCAATCAATGATAGATGAAGTTGCCATTTTTTGTTGTGTTCAAAATCCACCCAAATTCTTGCATACTATCCTTTGACACAGGTTGTACCATCATGAGATACAAGCAGATGATACAAGGAATAACACCTCGCTAAATTTGTTTGTTTCTTGTCTGAAGGGCATGATGTTCCTTGTTATCCCCTTCCCAATACCTAGTATGTGATATCTTCATATGCAGTTTGAAAGTGGTGCAAAGATCAGTTGGAGTCCCCAGAGGATTCTAGGGCTTTCTTCAAGAGTATAAATTGTCCTATCTTCAAGTTAGATACATGTATGTGTGTGGATAAAGATTAGCTTCATCATTAAGCTAAATCTCGCTACATGCATCAAGATTAAGGGTGGATTACAAAGGTTTCTTAATCGGTAAGCAAGGAACATTAATCCTCTTGTGGATGTTATTTAAGCACATGCATGCTAAACCATGTACATCCATCTGATGAAAAGACGCAGGTGATGGTTGATTAATCACCAAACCATGTAGTAGATAAGGCTAACTTTTTTAATGGATGGAAATCAAGCACGTGTTTGCAAACTTAATCGATAGGATTTATGTTTAAATATGTTGACATGCAAGACAGCTTGCTCCTCAAGCTGATTTTGCTTATAGGAAAACGAACCTCAGGAAGACCTACTTATAGCACTCTAACAAAGCACAAAAGCTTCTTCAAGAATAGCACCCTTTAGGAGAGAGTAATCAGCAGCTTTAGAAAGGATTAAAAGAGCAGCAAAAGAATTTTTGTGGAGGCCCTAATCAGATTTTCATCAGTCAAGAATGGCACTGCATGCAAGAGCTATGTCAACATTTCAATAAGCAGAACTACGACACTTTTCTTGGAAGAGTGTTTGTCCTATCAGCATCCACATCAATAGACTGAATTCACCAAACGTAGTGCTGCTAGGGAGGAGGAAATTGGGACCTATAAATCAAATAAACTTGGTACAGATTCCATGCCAAATTCAACGCTGCAGTTCAGACAGAAGATATGTTTCAAAAATAGAGAAAGGCACTTTCAAATCAGAAATAGAAGCACTGCTTTTGAGCCTTTGAGGAGAAATTAGAGGATAAGGATAGCACAAAATCGTTAAAAAACCAGCAAACACCAACGCTATTATGGAAGGCAAATATCAGTCTATTTCTAGACCAAGAATAGGATTGCTTTTGGAATCAATTTTCAGTGCTAGGAGAGATCAAGTTCATCCTAAATCTATCCCTGCTTCAGGCTAAACTTGGCAAGAGACTATTTCTAAAGCTAGCTTTTCTCTTTGGAGATGGGATTCCATGCCAAAAATGTTCAAATCCACTTTATCTTCAACATTGTTCCTGGAGACTTCTTGGATTTGATTCAAGTCAGAATTTAAAACAGTTATCTTTGGAGAAAAGAAAACCAAGTTTAGCAAAACGATCTCACATCCTCTAGTATATGTACAAGAGCAGGCAGGAGGAGAAGACCATTGGTGCACAAAGTCCTCCTTCAACAGTCTATACTCCTTGCTCTTCATCGTGTTTCCAAGTCAATAAGATACAGTCAAACATATTTCATAGGACAAGAAGGCTTTTAAGCTGTGATACTTTCCATGTCCCTTTAGGTCCTTTGGAAGAGTGTGTGTCCTATCAACATCCACATCAATAGACTGAATTCAGCAAAGGTAGTGTTGTTGTTGGGGAGGAAATTGGGGCCTACAAATTAGATAAACTTGTGTAATGTTCCCCTCTCCTTGACAACAAAGATGGATTAAGTAGTCTAGTCACCCTTCTAGACTATAGTCCCATCGGTAAAAAGGGAATGAGGCAATAAAAAAGTCACTTAAGGAATCAAAGTGAATTTATTAAAAAAGCGACTTTCAAGAAGAAATGAAAAGGTAAAGGAAACTTAAGTGAAAAATCAAATCACAACCTTAGTAAAAAGAAAAAAGGCAACTCAATTGAGAATTAGATTGGGAGGTATAAAAGAGAGAGGAGGCACCTCACTCCTCATTCTTTTCTATTTTCTAATTGCGATCACTTAACCTCTACAACTTACATTTTGAGGGTTTTGAGTCAAGAAACCCTAAAGGCCAGCAAGGAGGTGAAATATTCCTCCGTTCTTGGTCCAAGCTTTGCCAAGGAGTTGCAAGATCCCTCCCTCGCTATTCTACTCAGACATGGGTATTCATCACTCAAGATTTGGAGGCTAAGGCGCAGAAATGAGGTATTTTCCAGCAGTGGGGCGCATCTCCAAGGGAAGAAAGATTCGATTTTCTCTAGGGATGCTAGATCACTTTTCCACCTTATATTGGGTTCATTGTTAGGGCCATAGCGCCCTTTTGTAGCCTTTGCTTGAGGGTTTCTCCTGCTATACGATTTATTGTGGCTTAGGCCGAGTTTCCTGAAGGAGAGGCGCATTTTCACTAGGGAGGTTTAGAGATCTAAAGGAAGACTTCAAGGTTTGGACTCAATCTTGCTACAGTTCTTCTATTCATCCCCTGATCTACATTTTTGCAGTAGTTTTATGTTATTTGGTGACTGTTATCGCACAGTTTGTACTAGGTCAAAAAGGCTAGAAGATAAAGGCCAAACTGGCGTAACAGGAATCTACCCCACCCAATGTCACCACAATGGGGAGGTTCTTTCTTTTTAGGGAGGTTAGGCCCAGGGGAGACATCCCCGGTAACCTGGAGTTTTGAAGAGGCTAAGGTTTCAAAGGTCAGAATAAAGGTCCCTCTTCACAGGTCACCACCTAAAACAGATAGTCGGGCTAAATAGCCAATAATGAAGTGTAGGCCCAAATGAGAACACCTTCCCAGAACAAAGCAACATCAAACTAATACAGGCTATAATTCAATGGGTTAGTACTTCATGCAACTATCTGATATTAATATATAAGCAATTGCAACAATAAATATTGATGAAGTCAATGTTTGTTAATATAGCAATGAAATAATATTACTTCACCAATAAATATCAAGATGATATGGAAATCAATGTATCAAATCAATCCTTGTTCAGTAAATGCATCAAATCATCATCCAATTGCTCAATACATAAAGAATGTTGTGATAACCAAGTGTGATGTCGGCGTTTTAGGGTTAGTAGTTAGTTAGGGTTTCAATTATAAAAGTTTTTTAGAGTTGTTTTGACCACTTATCACTTCAACGTTGGAGTTCTGAGATCAGTGCCTAATGGGTAAATGGAGTCAAGTTTAAGGGAGGACGCAAAGGTTGAAGGGAAAGGCTAAGGACTAGAGGGAAGGGTTCTGAAGTGTTGCTATGGCAAGGCCCCAAAAACAAAACTCTAGGGGAAAGAGGCTCACTCCGGTGTTTCTAAAGCAAGGCCTCATGCTATTTCCTCCTTCCTTAGGTTTAACTTGGAAAAACAGCTAGCATAAGAGATAAATCAAGACACGAGAGTGAGATGAGGGAGGGTGTTGCTAAAGCAAGGCCCTATCACTAAACCCTAGAAGCAGGACGACCCTAGGTGTATATAACCTAGGCCTGGGACGTCTCCTCCTTCTTGACCTTTAAAGGGTACGACTAGCTTAGGGGAAGAGAGAAATGAGAGTGTAGCTATGGCTAGGCTCTTCCTTTCTCCTTCAATGGCTGAAATTTTCTCTTTTAGGGGACATGAGATAACAACCTACTTGTGTGTTTATCCCCTAGGGTTTTAAAATTAGCAAAGTTTATAAATAAATGCAAGAATATAAGTCTACAACCATTCAATTAAGAAGTTTTGCAGAAAAAACACTTACATATCACCATGAAATAGAATTGCAAACCCTAGTTGTAAACCTTCCTTCAAGAGAAATGCCAAAAATGCCAAGAAAATCCTTCCTTCAACAAGTGCACCTCACTCCAAAAGAACAAATACCCAAGTAGGGCACAAAAATCAGATCTCACTAGGAGAGTGAGTGTTGTGTTATGTCAAAATGAGGATAAAACACCTCAATATATATTGTATCAATGACCTTTAATTAATTTTAGGTCATAAAAATTAGCCGGCAAGGCTTTAAACCAAAATCATACTGTTTTTACATTAAAATGTCAAATTAAAACCCTAACTGAGCTGTAATAAAGGAAAAATCCCCTTCAAGGGAGGCGCTGGCCCCTTTTAGGGCAAATGAGACATCCAGGAGAAAAACATTAGCCCCCTAGGGCTTCTCCAACATGCCACATATGCCACTGCTGCCCAGTCTACCTCCAAGAATGACCATGAAGCTAGTTGACGCCATGGTAAGGATGGGGACGCTCTGAGCCTTCCAAGGCCAACGTTCCACTGAAAAGGGGTCATTCCCCCTAGGCCGGGCTTTGCCAAAGTGCCTCTAGTGAAAAGTCCTCTTCTTCTCCGGTGAAAAACCTCGGTCAAACATTGTCCTGTCTCTGTCCCTCTGACGGGGTCTCAGCAACCATCTGATGGGCTCTTTAGCCCCATGGAGGTCTGAACTAATCATCTCCCCATGTGTACCGGTCCAAATGGTACCTGTCCGTCGGGCATGGTCCTGCACATCAAAAACTACGCTCTCCATGGGCTCATTAGTCACAGGGATCATAGCAATGTCAATCACAATTCATCATTAATATTATCAAACATATGAATAAAAACCCTGATATATCGTTCAATAGCTCAAAGATATTACAAAAACCTACAATACAAGGTCGAGAAAAAAGGACAAGACATCCTATTGGGCTAGTATCCATAAGGAAAGGAAAGTTTCCAAGGGGTTTCATCCAAGCCATGTACATGAGGTGATGTGGCTAAGGGATGTCTAAACATACGGGTAGAGTGAGAGCCAGGGATGCATGATATTACCTGTGGGTGCCTTTGTAGAAGGTGAGTTGTACCCATCATGGATGCAAATTTTTCCAAGCCCTTTCTTGCCTTTTATTCTTTTCTTTATTTGCTTTTTCTTCTTCTTTTTCTTTTTATTTTTTATTCAAGGACTAACCAGAGGACACTACCTTGGAGTGGTGACCAGAGCTGACAATGTTACCCACAAGTACTTTCACAGAGATGGTAAGGCTGACTCATGATGAGACCCCCTTTCCCTTGGCCATGCAACCAAAGGTCACTGCCCTGGCGTGGTAACCAGATGGTGGCAATGTCATACCGTTAGGTACCCATGAACATAATAGGTTGGCTTGTGATGAGACCCCCTATCCTCTTGACTAGGTCTTGTTTGTTTATTTTTTTTGGGTCCCTCTTGTTTCTTGCCGAGAGGCTTTTTACTGCCTTCTCGGGGATCCCTGGGCAAAGAATCTCGAGGTTTTATTTCTAGGCTTTTATCTTTTACCAGCTACTTTTACCTTCTGGGCCTTTAGCCCCTTCTTCCCACGCGATAAGGTGCAACCCTACAAACAAGTCAACCTAATGCTCGGACAAGGGGAATGGGATAGATGAGTGGGGAATACAAATGGAAAAGTGGTGGTATTACGGGAGCGGACGATGACTCTTTAGAAATCCCCCTGTGGCAAACCAAAACCTATGGGTACAGGCTTGCTAAGGCATCTCGCCAATCTCCCCAAGCGTGGTCAAGTGGGCGAATGTAAGATCCAAGAAATTGTTAGAGATAAAGGAATCAGATGCATACATTTAAAGGTTATAATGATCAAAAGTGACACATACCATGATACCCGGACCAATTACCTCATGGAGCAAGAGCCTTCTCTGATACAAGACCAAGCCGACGGTGATGGATGTTGTTGCTGCTGATAAGACGAATCTGACAAAAGAAGAAAAGGATGGGCCCTCCAGGGCCATGCTCAGGTCAATCCTGCTCTCGGTACTCCATGTCTAGGACCTGTGGGCCTCGAGACATGATCTCCTGGTTATCCCTAAAAATCAGGGATAACAGTGACCATCTCCAAGAGGGACGAAATATTGATCTTCTTCAGCCAGCCAGGACTGTACTATTTCCAGATCCAGCCATACAAAGGCACTGTAGCATAGATCGGAGGGTTTCAACCATAAAGGGAAAGAAATTAATCTTCTATTGAACTCTCTTTAGTTGTGGGAGGCTTGGAGATCATCCATATTTCTATATCTTATCAGATCTGTAGATCCATGCATGAAAATCA
>SNQJ01S0029577.1:35779-57408 GCA_010110895.2 Picea sitchensis | reverse complement strand
TATTGATCTTCTTCAGCCAGCCATGACTGTACTATTTCCAGATCCAGCCATACAAAGGCACTGTAGCATAGATCGGAGGGTTTCAACCATAAAGGGAAAGAAATTAATCTTTTATTGAACTCTCTTTAGTTGTGGGAGGCTTGGAGATCATCCATATTTCTATATCTTATCAGATTTGTAGATCCATGCATGAAAATCACTTATATTATTAAATAAAGGTCAGATCTAAATCTTTCTATCTTTATTTGTGTATTTCCTTCATTATTTTGTGCTCCATACTTGTTGTGATGTTATATATGCAACAGAAACTCAACAAAACACTTCTGCACATCTTTCTGTAATAAAACTTGCAAAACAAAACACCAAATGACAAACAAGAAACCCTAGTTCCTGGCCAAAATTGCTTGGGAACATTACAGTGGTATCAGAGCAAATTTCCTTCGTCAGCCTGTGCAAAATACGGATGACCAAGAGAAGAGGTCGTGGGGGATAGCCAGTAACAAGTATTCCAGAAGGGGAAGAGCCGAAAGATAGTATGGGAGAGACTCATGAAACAGATAATGCTACATCTGAAGAGGCCGAAATTTTGGCTGAAAAGGTAGCTCAGACGATGCAGAATGCACTACAGAATAGTTAGGAAGCTATGGAGTGCAACCTTGAGGAAATGAAAAACCACTTATCTTTGGGGCAGTCAGAACTTAAACTATCCTTTGCTAGTTTGCAAAGAGGGCAAGACATAATGATAGCTATGTTGGAGGAACAGAGTAAACATCAGGGTATTATCTCTCAATATTTGATGGAACAAAGACATGGTAAAGACCCACCCTTGTTTGGTGGAAGTCATGATGCTGGTGGATCTCGTGGGGGCAATGGAAACCATGAGGAGTCCATACATATAGGTCATGTGGGGGAGCATGGGCCAAATGATGGAATACCAATTCCATCTCACGCAGCTAGTAGGACCACCCCTAGGCCGTACATGCCTAGCTTCCTAGATACATAGAGGAGGGAAGCTAATGCCTTGGATTCAAAAAGTTTGGGGGATGAGTGGGAAACTACAGAAAGGGAATACAATGCCATGATTGCAGGATTCAAAAGACAAGTTTCTATGGGGGAGTACTTCTACTTGAAGATGAAAAGGAGATCCATGGAGCGCTACAAAGGTGTTAGTGAGATTGGACGAAGGGCTAGAAGAATGGAGTTACCCTCCTTTGATGGATCGGATCACATCCAGGTTACAACATGGGTGCAAAAGATGGATGCTTACCTCCAATTGAATCCTATGGAGGAATAAGAAGCTATCAAGTTTGCAACTTTATATCTAATGGGGAAGGCACATGAATGGTGGTTCCATGGAATAACCACATTGGGCCATGGATGCACCACCACTTATCAAGAATTCACGCAGAGGCTCATTGATAGGTTTGACAAAGGAGACCCAAATCGTCATTTCAGGGAGCTTACACAGCTTAAGAAAACATGTTCAGCTGAGGCCTTTATTGAGGAGTTTCAAAGAGTATCAGTGATGGTTTTGGATATGGCAGAATCTAGATTACTTATGTTGTTTATAGATGGATTGACTAAACCAATAAGAGGATGGGTTAAGGATTTTAAGCCCATGACCTTGCAAGATGCCATTAAGCGCACCAAAGATCTAGTTGGGGCAGCAAATAAAAACAGATTCACACCCAAACCTCCTATCATTCCTAGGGGTCGTAACATTAGGCCAATGGACAAAGGCAAGCAGAAGTTGGATGAAGCCACAAGAAGGGATTTACGAAGGAAACAACTTTGCTTTACTTGCAAAGAACCTTGGCAACCAGGTCATAGGTGTTTGGGCAAGGGAACAATTCACACAGAAGTGATATCTGACAGTGAAGAGGAGACATATGAGGAAGGGGGTGGAGCTATCCATGCTATGCATACCAGACACAAGGAGGAAGATGAATCCTTTCATGCACAAGGTAGTGGGGCATCCTTACCCCTTGATGTAGGACTCAAAAAGGTCACCATTGCCTCTATGAGTGGGGTGCCTAAATTTAACACCTTTCAAACAAAGGGAGTTGTAGAAGGACAAAGGGCAACAATTTTGATAGATGGTGGGGCTTCTCATAACTTCATTAACATGTCTATGGTAGAGAGGAAGCATATCCCTACAGTTGATTTAGAGGGCTTCTTGGTTGAAGTGGCAGGAGGGCGCACTATTGCTTGTGACAGGTACATTCCACAGATGAGCATGACATTAGGGAGGTACATTGTCATGCCTTGCCTTGCCTAGTCTTGCCATGCCTTGCCTTGCCTTCCCTTTCCTTGCCTTGTCATGCCTTCCCTTCCCTTTCCTTGCCATGCCTTTCCTTATCTTTCTTGTCTTTCCATGCATTGGCTTGCCATGCCTTGCCTTGTCTTTCTTGCATTGCCTTGTCTTGGCTTGGCTTGGCTTGCCTGGCCTTGCCATGTTATGTCTTGTCTTGCCATGACTAGCCTTGCCTATCCTTGCCTTGCATTTTCTTGCCTTCCCTTACCTTACCTATCCTAGTCTTTGTTTTCCATGCCTTCTTGCCTTCCCATGCCTTGCCTTGCCTTGTCTTTCCATGCCTTGCCCTGCTTTCCTAGCCTTGCCTTACCTTGCCATGTGTTGCATTTCCTTGCCTTGCCAAGCATTGCATTGTGTTGCCTTGCCTTTCCCTTCCTTGCTTTGAGTTGCCTTGCCATGTCTAGCCTTGCCTTTCTTTTGCTCACCTAGCCTTGCCTTGCCCTGACTTGCCTTTGCTTGCCTATCCTTCCCTTCCCTTTCCCTACCTTGATTTGGCTTGGCCTGGCTTGGCTTTCCTTTCCTTGCCTTGCTTTGCCTTGTCTTTCCTTGCCTTGTCTTTCCTTGCCTTGCCTTGCCTTCACATGTCTTTCCTTGCCTTTCCTTGTCTTTCCATGCCTTTCCTTTCCTTTCCATGCCATGGCTTTGTTACCTAGCCTTTCCTTGCTTAGTCTTGCCATGCCTTGCCTTCCCTTTCCTTGCCTTGCCATGCCTTGCCTTCAATTACCTTGACTTGCCTTGTCTTTCTTGTCTTTCCACGCATTGGCTTTCCATGTCTTGCTTGAATTGCCTTGTCTTGGCTTGGCTTGGCTTGCCTAGCCTTGCCATGTTATGTCTTGTCTTGCCATGACTAGCCATGAGTAGCCTTTGCTAGCCTTGTCTTGCCATCCATTGGCTTGCCATGCCTTGCCTCTTCTTGCTTGCGTTGCCTTGGCTTTGCTTGGCTTGGCATGCCTGGCCTTGCCATGTTATGTCTTGTCTTGCCATGATTGTCCTTGCCAATCATCATTGTAATAATATAGTCATATACAATATCATCTCTTATGAAAAGTCAACACACAATACTCTGCCAATGAAACATGTCTCCTGAACCATGTTCTCAAGGCTTCATACTCCCTCTCGTATTCCTCAAAGTTATCCTCTATCTCCATACGTCCTGGGGCAGGAGTATCTTGCTACTATGTGTCTAGGAAACTAGGCATGTAAGGTCTGGGTGTGACTCTGCTACTCCCTGGCACCCTGTTATTTGTGCCCCCAAACATGCTTTGAACCTCAATGTGGGCCCTGTGACTGGTCTCTGCATGATATCTCTCTCCTCCATGAGATCCACTAGCCCCATTGTTCCCTTCAGTATTCTATGGTTCCCTGCCATGTACCATCTGCATGAGAAGATGTGCAATCCTATCTTGTCCTATCTCCAGTGTAGTAACCAAGTGCTCCTATCCTTGTTCAATAGCTGTCAAGGCTAACTTAAGTTCAGCCTATCCCCTGGATAAGCGCTCCTATGTCTCATCCAAATGATGTTGCATGACAAATTGTGTCTTATCAATAGAACGTTGTAATTCCTGTGTTATTTTTTCCAATTTCATTGGCACTTCCTTATCTGTACCATCTTCCTATCTTTCCCTCATCTCTGTTTATGGTTCCTCTGCCCCTTTGTATTTATTCTTCCTACTATATCCTTTCATGAGCAAATCCCCACTGGATAGGAGGATTCAATGCTCTGATACCACTGTAAGATCCCCAAGTGGAGACCCTTGAAATTTTGTGTTTCTGGTTATGATATTTTGTCAAACAGTATGCAGGTTTTGTCTTCTTGAGTTGCGCTAGGGTTTAGTATTGTTTTTTTTGCAGTAAGTAAATGGTTTACAAGAAAGAAATCATTGATAACAACAAGATACAAATAGGAATAACTCAAGAGAATAGCCACAACAACTTAGATCTGAATTTATTTATTAAATAGCTGACCTCAGTACAATAGAAGAATAAGTTTGGAATAGATACTGAAGAATGATAGATGTGGCTAAATAGCACCTCCGAAATACAGTAGAAGAGAGAGATATAGGTCCTCTTAAGCCTCCAATAAATGCATGCAAAGAATGGAAAGATCAATCTCTTTCCCTTCCTCAAATATGATGACTCTCCCAACTGAGTTGCGCCCTCACTGGCCGTAGTGCACCGTAGTAATTCGCATGGGCTGGATCAAGCCCCCAAACTCCAAATAATAGCTACAAACCTGTATAGATGATGATGGCTATCTTCGGTGAGGAGTTTCCCCTACTGTAGATGGTCAAGTTGACCACAAATCACTGGATCTACAACCACAAGTGTGCCCTTCTGCATAAATTTCGCCCAGCTATGAAAATAAATAAGTATGGAGCATGAGAGTCCCCAATAATACCAAGAAGAGTCGCTCCAGGGATGACCAATACTCCTAAACCAAGATATCCTCCTGATCTAACACCTTGGAGCCAAATCGAATCTCTTTCCCTTAGACAGTGTGCCCTTTCTCTGAAGAATTCATCCAATGGTGCGCCCTCCTTCACAATTGATGGTTGGAATGATCCTAAACTGAATACAATGGTGAGGGTGGAATCTTTCACCACCTTGGCCAAGCTTGGACCAGGAAAGGAGGGATCTTTCACCTCCCTGTTGATCTCTAGGGTTTGTCTAGTCAAAACCCTCAAAACACTCACGTTGGCAAAGCTCAAAATGCAATAGGAAAAATGATCAAGAATGAGGAGTGAGGCGCCCTCATCTTCTTTTTATACTCCAACATTCTAATTCTCACTTAAATTATTAACTGGCTTCCTAAAGTCTTTTCCTTCACTTTACTCATATTAGCCAATCAACTTTTTATTTCCTCATTAGCCAATGTCACTTTAATAATTTGACTTTAATATCCCTAATGATATATTTTGGCCACTTAGTCCCCTTTTTGGTGAGACTATAACCTATGGGAATGTCTAGGCTACTAAGTTCTTTAATTCCTTGGTCAAGTAGAACGGGATCTTACAAAAGCCCATATGTTATGACCCAAGCGAGACATATATATGACTAAATGTATATGATATGACCCCAAGGGGGGGCATATATGGGCCTAAATGTACATGTAATGTGTAAATACATATGTAATAAGGTCGGCCTAGTGATAAAGGGGCCTCATGTGCAAGTGTGAATAGCTATATATAAGAAATCATGTATTCATTATTGGGAGGGAGGAATTGTGAAGTATGAATGGTATTTGGTTATTTGGAGGGGGTTCCCCTATTCTTTAAGGAGTTATTGTGTAACTTATCTATATTGGAGTTGTGCTCCACGTTGGCATTTTGTACATGGTGTGTACTTCTATTATTTTATGATATTTTCAGCATTTTGGATCATAACATTTGGTATCAGAGGTCTTCGAGTTTCGATGTTGCATAGGAGACACCTTGGAATTTTTGCTATAACTTTTTTTCTACGACGTTTCAGAATGAACGGCTTGAAGGATATTTAGCAGACAGATCAAAGTTTCTAAGGTATGTTGACTTAAAACTATCATAACTTTTTATTGGAATGTCCGATTGAGCTGATTCAAAATCCGTTGGAAAGATAAAACCTATAATATTATATTGGAACAAGGATTATAATTATTTTAGACATTTATCCTTAATATACGGAGGTTGGAAGTCAAGGATTGGGGTTAGACCTCAATTAAGAATCAATGACAATACCTAACTTTAGTGGAGATGAAGATAAAGATGAAATCAGTCCCAGGGAATGGTTGAGGATGGTAAAGGAATATTGTATGAGGATTGGTATAAGTCCTTGTGGGGCATCTTTTTCTTTTTTGGGTGGAGCTCATAAGTGGTGGAGAAGCCTTGATGAAGATACTAGACTCCACTCCACATGGGAAGAATTTGAAAAAATATTCTCAGATAAATGGATTAGGGATACAAAAATGGAGGAAATGTATAAAATTCAAGATGAATTAAAAGAAGCAAAGGAAGAGATTAAGAAGAAGGGTGAGGAGATATCTAAGATAATATCCCTTAATGAATCACTCATTAAGGAGGTTAAGAACCTAAAGCAAGAAAAGACTAGCAAAGGCAAGTGGGAAAAAGATGAATCAAGGGAAGATTTGAAAAAGAAAGATGAAGAGATATGTAGATTACGAAGCCATAATAAAAAACTATTGGAAGATGTTATGAGATTGAAATAAAAAAAGAAGAATTGTCAAAATAAAGAAGAAAGAAGAATCTCGGATGAAGAATCTACCAAAAGACTGTGATAGGAAATCTGCAAGGAGGTTGAGGAATCCTTAAATACGGATGAGGTAAAGTCAGAAATGCAAGCCAGAATTGAAGAAGGACGTCAGAATTTGATAGATGGGGTCACCTTGCAGCGTCAAAAGGAGAAAGAAGACAAGATTCAAGAACGTCAACAGAAGATACTTGAAGAAGTTGAACTCCATCTAGAGGATGTACACGCCAAATATGATGGTATTATCTTCAAGGCTAGAGTAATCAAGGACCAAGAAAAGATGATAGAGGATGCCATTGTCTCTGAAAAGAATATAGATGAAATGCATGTGAAGAGTGAAGAAAAAACGTCAAATGTGAAACCGTATCAACACCCTCATTACTAAGAAACATTTCAAGGAAGACAAGAAGGACGATATCAACATGATGAAGAAAGAAGATGGAATACTTGTCAATATTCATGGAACAAGGCATCACCAAACTACTCTTCAACAAGCTATTATCAGAGACCAACAACCACTACAAATTGGAGAAGTTTCAAGAAAAATACATGGAATCAAAGGAAAGAAAATTATGCAACAACTAGACACCAAGGATTAAGACCGAAAAGAATTGATTTTGGATGGATAGATCATCAACAATGGAATGAAGAAAGCAGAAACATAAGAAAATCATATTACTTAATTTCATCACATGTGAAGCCTTTAAATGCAAAGCTTTGAGGACAAGGCTTTTTGAAGGAGGGTACTATGTTATGACCCAAGGGGGGCATATATATGGCTAAATGCATATGATATGACCCCAAGGGGGGCATATATGGGCCTAAATATACATGTAATGTGTAAAATTGTAAATACATATGTAATAGGGTCGGCCTAGTGATAAAGGGGCCTCATGTGAAAGTGTGAATAGATATATATAAGAGATCATGTATTTATTATTGGGAGGGGGAAATTGTGAAGTATGAATGGTATTTGGTTATTTGGAGGAGGTTATTCACTTCTATCTTTCAATAGAGAAGCACATTATGAATTTTGCATGCGCCAATGGCTAGATATTTATTTTTAGTTGGGGCGTGGATGGGGGGGGTGAATTATTAGTCATTTGAGATAATTTCAACTTTATGTGTGAAATTTATGGCCATTCAAAGTTACAAGTTGAAAACCCTAGCAATTTCAAGATTTCACCACTAATGAAGAAAAAGAAGTGCACAATAAATGAAGAGAGAAGTGAATGTGAATGTATATGAAAATGAGGTATATTTCCCATGCATTTAAATTTCATACTAGTCAACTCCTTTAGGTTGACCAAATACTTTGCCTTTAGGCTGTTGCTAGTCATTTGCACCACGGACGGTTAGGTTGATCCTATCCAATACGCTGTTCAGTCATACTTTTGCTCTTAGATTGGCTATAGTTTTCTAATAAATTTCCTTTCTTTCATGTGAATTTATGCTGCTCTTTATCTCATTAAAGATGCATAAAGCGAATTCTGCTCTCATAGTAGTTCTCCTGGCTATGGCTACAACAAACATCATTGAAACTAATTCAAATGCCAAAATTTTCTAGCAAAAAATTCAAAGTTACTATAATCAAGTCAAATTATTAACTTTCACCACCAACCTCAAGCGCATAAATGTAAACAACTGTAAAGGTTCCTGTGATACATAGGCGTGCTCCAGAGAGAAGAAGAGTCATGATAACTTCATGTTGAGGAAACATTAATGGAAGAAGAAAAATACAACATAGGAAAAACATTGCAGCCATTGACAATTTGTGCCCAAAACAGTCCACAATAGTTGCTGACAATACAAGCCCAGGAATCTCTGACACCATGCAAAGCCATTTGTAATACCATTTATTAGAATTAGAACCCATCCAACTAGTTTCTTGAATAAAAATGTGAATAAAGAGACTTTCCCCAGTTTCATTTGAAGATAGCATGAGCATAGTTTGTAGCATATCTTTCATTTAAGTTGCGACCCACGAGGATTAAAATTATGTGCAGAAATAAGATGAAATGTAGGAAGCTTCACATTTTGGATTCAGTAACGTCAGATGGAAATCTTACCAGCAAAACTTGAAATAAAAACATCCCTGTAAAGACTACTCTCATCAGGAGCAATTAAAGGCATAGTGTCTGATGTGCAATTCCCACCTCCGCCGCTCAATTCGGAAGTAAGAAAGACGAGTCCATAGTAGGCAAATGCATTTGCAAATAGTACTACACATAGCAGAAGCGTTGATCTGATTAACGATGGGGAAAAGAGACTCTACAACTGTGAGAGGACTCCTGTTTCACTTTTTATTTCCATGTGGCTTTTCTCTAACTGTCCATGGGCTTCCAACAAACAAGCTTCTTCTAACACATCAATTGTATCTACTTTAGTGAATTCCATGCTGAGATCATTAACAAATCTCCCACGTGGAAGTTGCCTTTTATTTACATGTGCAATTTTTTCAAGGATGTGGCGTGCATCTTCAGTTCTACCCTTCAGCAAAAGATACCTTGGAGATTTGGGGACTGCAACATAGAACTGAAGCAGAATCAACAAAGGTGTCGAAGATAGTCCAAGTAACCACCTCCAACCCAATGTTGGCATCACAATCTGCAATATTAGAAATTAGAATATGATTATAGTATTGGGATTTCAATTGCAGGGTAAGAAACACTTCTCAACATATAACATTTCCAGTAAAACGAAATTACACCTTATAATCTATACCTGGTAGTCCCTTGTATTATCATGAAAGACTACCATATATTCCTATCCAGATCAAATCAAACAGCAAGGAAGCGAATTCTATAATCTTAGTGGAGTAGATACAAAGAAGGCATTATTATATGTAAATGGCAGCCAACTCTTAATTAGGAAGAAAGATACACATTGACATTTCCAACAATAAACACGCAGATTTTAAAGGGGGTATAAACCACAATTAAACTTCTTCTAAACAAGGAACAATGTTACCCAGATTTTATCCCTTCATAACACATTGATGAAAATAAATTCCGGCATTCATATTCAGCACTATTAAACCCAAAACATGTACCTCAACATGAGAAACTATTAACTTTCATTTCATTCAAAATGTTCAACTAAGCTCCAAGGGGGAATCTACCCAAATCCAACCATGAAAGATAGAATTCTAGCTCCATCTCCTTACAATAGAATAATAATATTTTTTTCTAGATCCACCTATTCCTCCTAGAAAAACATAAACAATAATATTCATCCAACAAACCCTAATACAAGTTAACAACCCTAGAGCAAAGATGACCAATAAAGTGGGAATGCCACTTGTTCAACTCATGTACACCACACCTCCATAATCCAAGCAATCTTTGACCAAGTGTAAGCTCCCCAAAGTGGCACGTGTGACCTTATTCTAGGGGATGGCCCTCCAAAATACTTCAAATCATGTGTCAAGATGCCCCATATGAGGGAGTGCTCCACTAGAATAGTAAACAAATCATCATCAAAGAAGAAACCCATACTCAAAATAGTCAAAAAGTTCAAGGCATTCTCTCCAAGGGACCAACCAAATCAGGGGAATATGTGCCAATAAGCAGTTTATAGCCATTATAACTACCTCCTTGTATCAAGATTACATCAAACCATGAGTTGGGATATAGGTCACGTGCAAACAACCCAAAACCAAGATCTATCCCCATGAAACAAGGTGGGCGTTCTAGAACTCTGTGCATAGGAGTGGCACACCTCACATCAAAAGCTCCATGGATGGGGCGATCTAGGATAATGTGCATGAGTGGTGGCACATCCTCCCAAGACAAACTTAATGCCTTCCTCAAACCATGTGCTATCCTGATTCCTATGAACCAATGTGTAAATACCATCAAAGCTCTTTAAAACCATGGGCCACATAAGTGAAGTGATCTAGGATCATGTGCCAAGCAGAACACCCTTCAAGATATTCCTTTTGACCATGTCAAGTAGCTGCATCCTACACAATGAGGCTTAACTTCATTTAGGATATAAAATGATTCTCTAGAACAGAACCCTCTTTGAACTTAAACATGAATCGGTTGAAGAGCACAAGGATTAATACTCTGCCTGCTGGTTGCATCTCTTCAAATATGCACTTAACCAGCTCTTAATTCACTGATTGCCATGCTGGAGAAGGGGTTTTCCTCCATTTTCTGCCCCGGAACAGCAATAGTCTCATGATGTAACAACCCAAAAACGTACTTCCACCTTACTCATCAATATGGCATATACAACCTCATCTCCAGATCAATGCTGGAGAAGGGGTTTTCCTCCATTTTCTGCCCCGGAACAGCAATAGTCTCATGATGTAACAACCCAAAAACGTACTTCCACCTTACTCATCAATATGGCATATACAACCTCATCTCCAGATCAACCACTACATATGCCTCAATAACATGGGATATGATGCTAGTATATAACAGCTCTGTTTTATGTCAAATCTGGAGTGATTTCTGCCCTCAAACGTTCCTACTTCATCTCACAATGTACTCTCTAATGTTTTGCATTTCTGAACCCTAGCTTGCTTGTCAGGATGAGGCTCTATATGCGGCCCATAGATAAAGAGGGAAAGACTCTTCCCACCAAACAACACTCTAACTCTGCAAGAAAAGTAAACCAAAACAAGTGTGCCTCCTCTTCATCTAGGGTGTTCTTCAAAAAGGACTGCAACCAGATTTGGAGATTCATCTAGTAAGAATAATTTACTGCTCTTGGAGAGAAAATCTAACATCAATCTGATTGTCTCCCAGGCCACCTTTATTAATTCTGCTATCAAAGAGTAAGGACCTTCTTCAATGCTGCTTTATTAGCCAAGGATGTCACCTCTTGACCATATTAGAGGATGTAAAATTGTTCCCAGATGTGAATCAAGACCAGGTCCAGCAATGCCATGTATGCCATTCATGCTTTACTGACTGTTAGATTTTCTGGCTGCTTTAAGATGCGTATATCAGTGATTTTCTTCACCATCATAACTGCCGAACATCGAAGGCGTTGTCTAACTGTTCTCACGTTTTGGCCCTTAATCGTGACATAACCGCATGAAATCACAATTTTCTGTTGTTTAAATTGGAAATTTTAATCCAAATGGATTCATTGCTGAAAAACCCTGTGGCACTCGGATTATACAGAAATACCAGCTTAAATCTGCAGATCCAACAAATTTCGCCGGATTTCGGGCAAAATTAAATAGAAAATATCACCGAAAAGGGAAAAAAGTAGAACAGTTAGACTAAGCCGGCCTGAAAAGGTCACATTGGTAGTAACTAAGGTTGAGCAGATGGGAAAGCTTCAGTTCTGATTATAAGTTTACTTCAAAATAACCCCTGGAAAAAGGCACAACCCCACATGCTCATCATTGAACTGCTGGGCATAAAGTCTCAAAGTGCAGATGCATTTTGAGAGGTAACAAGTGGTATGGTACTCCCATCAAATCTTGCCTATCCTTCAGCTCTAAAATTCTTCCTCTCCAACTAATCAAAGAGCCACATGTTAAGCAATTATAGCATAGAGCTTGGCAAAAGTGTGCCCAATCATGATGGTCATGTAATTAATAATGTGTCTGGCACATTCCCCGATTTGAAAATGGGGTGGATAATATGGTGGGACCATGAAGGAAGAAAATTTGAAAGAAGAACATGATTAAATAATAAAGAAAGAATGTAAAATTGTAGGGATGCAATATCATGTTAAGGAACTTTGCTTGAGAACCTTCCATGTTTAGCTTTACTAGTGTTCATAAAATTGGCATCTCTCTGAATGTTTCCCAAGGAAAATGAATCAATGGAGGGAGGAGGGGAGGAATATAGACTAGAGGTCACCCAAGCTCCTCATAGAGAGGCGGTATGTGTGAACAAGGAATGATGATTACTGTCAAGTGGTAGAGCAGCACGACTAGGGAGAAGGGTGTGCCATAAGGATTTAGGTGAAAGATGGAGAGCTTTAAGAAGCTCAAGTCTCCTTAAGGAAAGAAAATTAAGCTTCTTGCAACAAAGAAGATAGTTTTAATCTCTTCGAATGGAAGGGATGAAGGGGGGTCATCAGATAGAACGAAGTTAAAATGCCCATGTAAGAGTTTGCACTCATTGTCATACAATCGATTCATGTGACAAATCCCAGGTGTAGGAGCACAAGCAGGTGTCGATGAAGTTGGGTAGGAGTCAAGTGACTTCCTCAAATGATTTTAGAAGGTCGACTTGGCCCTCAAGCCGCCCTATACACACTTTTGTAGACGTGAGTTAAGTCATGTTCACTTAGTGTGTCCTCGAGGCACAATGCTCAGGTTCAAAGTCCATGCTGTCACTTTTACTTGAACCTCTTCCGTCTAGCTAACTCCTAGGGAAGCCAAGGGGGTAGACCCTAGTTACTAGGGATGAGATTAAAAATTTAATGTTCTAGAGTTGGTTTTAATTGGTCAAAAGGTTAATGGGAATCGTTCTTATGATGTCAATCAGCAAATGCAAGATGCAACTACCTAAGTATGAGAGTCAGACCTTTCCTAGGGCAACTAAGACTAGTGCCTCTAAGATTGGGCAATGGGGTCAACTCAAGTTAAAGGGGATGTTCGTTTAAAGATCAGTTACAAAGTATTACACAAGACAGATACAATTAGATACAAAAGAATATATCAGATATACGGATTAAGACTAGATACAAGATATACAATATACTCACAAGTCTGTTCGCATGTGCAGGAATTAAAGATACATAAGATAAATAAATCAACACATGAAGCCAAGCATGCTCACAACAGATAGAGTCATGTTGGACTGCTTTTCAATGGCCAAGAGACGGAAATCACTCAAGACCCAATCAAGAGAATGCCTCCGTGTGGATGCACTTGAAGGATCATACCACGAGATAAAGGAACAAAATAAAGATGAAAGCTTTAAAAGTAAAGTGTGCTCCAGATGAAGAGATACAACCACTTAAGTAATAATTACAACACATGAATGACAACTCGCGTATGAAAGTAAATTGAAAGACGGTGAGATCAATGAACTTGCAAGGTAATCAGACATTTGGTGTTGTAGACTGAAATTGAATTAAGTGGTTAAGTTTGGAATTACCTTAGCCCTATCTAGGTGTCAACTAGAAACTCTCTCTATTACCAAGTGGTTGTTGGATGCTCAAGAAGTGAGGCAACGAGGCTCACCCTAGCTTCATAATGACATCAACCCTAAGGCCGAGTACTCCGAAAATTTCCGTGGCTTTCCTCAAAACCCCAGTTTTTAAGTGGCAAAGATGGTGAGTTAAGGTGTCCTATTAAGTCTAATTAATAATTTTAGATCTATGAGCTAAATAGTGCTAGCGTGATTGAGTGCTTGTAGCTTAATCAACAAGAAATTGCCAAAATAATGAAAACTAAAAGATAAGAAGGTTGATGCCTTAAAACAATGGATCGTAAGTTAAAATTTAGTTTCTGGAAAAGGCGTTGGAGAGCCAAACTAGAATTAACGATTGATTTCTTAGTTATTATATTGCAAAAGTGAAGTATGAGAACCGAAGTAACTTGCTGAATTGTAAAAGGTTGATTAATTGAGCCTTATGAAACCAATGTTAGCATGCTCATGTGTAATATAAAGATTCGATAAACTTAAACTTGCATGCAACGGAAAATAACGATATAATCTAAGCCACCACGGCCTGTTGGCATGTATTATGAGATCTACTCTAGATTATTTTAAGTTAAGCATGCATGTAGAACACGATCAATCTTAGCCAAACTTGCAAAGTAAAGACTGAAGGAAAGAAGAGCAAGTCGCTTGGGTACAACTCATTCGGGCTTGCGTTACAATATTTTAGAGTAGATCGGGAATAAGAAAACGTTACCACAGTGAAAAGAGTCATTGGAGGGTGTGTTGTGCATGTGACGGTAGCATGCCCTCTTGTCTCATTAAGAACTCAAAAATCAGCAAGCTATTGCTTTATGATTTGTGCTGCAACACACTCAAAAAATGTTTTGAAATATTTGTTTTAGGCAAAGATTTCGTGCATACAAGAACCAGAAAAATTAAAATGATTTTAGGTGACCTATCTAAGCATGTTATCTACCTAAATGAAGAATGAGAGAAGGTGAACAATATCAAAAATAATTTGGAGTGTAAGGAGAAGTGTTATCCCCCGACATCTATGGGTAACTAGAGATCATGTCTCGAGGTCTACATGGTCCTAGACATGGAGCAACAGAGCAGAAGCGACCTGAGCATGGCCCTGGAACGCCCATCCTTTTCTTCTCGCCTAACTTTTTTCCTCGTCACAGCATGCAGCTTCCATCACCATTGGCTCGGACTTGCATTAGAGAGGACTCTGCTCCATGAGGTAATTGGTCCCAGGTATCATGGTATGTGTCATATTTGATCATTATAACCTTCTTATGTATGCATTAGGTCTTTCATTTCGGATGACTGCTTGGATCTTACACTAACTTTGACCATTGTTGGGGTGATGATGGGGCAACTTAGCAAGCCTGGTGATTCATGGGTTTTAGTTAGCCACCAAGGGGGTTTGGCAGAGCCATCGTCCACTTCCCACCATCTTATCACTTTTTCCATCTTATATCCCGCTCATCCATCCCATTCCCTAGTCTAGCCATTAGGATGACCTTCAAGGCTACATCTTGTCTTGGGAGAAGGGGCTAAAGGCCCGTGGGGTAAAAGCAAATTGCAAAAGATAAAAGGCATAGAAAATGAAAACCTAGAGATGTTTCTCCTGTGGGGACCCTCGAGAAGGCAACAAAAAGCCTCTCGATAAACTAAGGGACCTTAAGAAAAAATGAAATAAATAAATGCAAGACCTAACTAAGAGGATGGGAGGTCTTACCACGAGTCAGTCCATTATGTTCATAAGTATTTAGCCAGATGTCATTGCCACTATCCGTCACTAAACCAGGCAAGGACCTTTGGTTGCAATAAAGGAAAGTGTGGGGTCCATCACGAGCCAACCTTCTCATTTCTATGAAGATACTAGTGGGTAACGCTGTCAGCTCGGCCACCAAGCCAAGGCGTTGTCCTCTTCACAAGGCTTGTAGAAAATGCAAATAAAGAAAATAAGGCAATAAGGGCTTGGAAAAATGCATCCATGACAGGTACAACTCGCCTCACAAAGGCACCCACAGACAACACCCAGCCCTAGGTCTGATTCATTATGACTGGACATCCTCAAACCATATCACCACATTACACATGTAGATTGAATGATCCTTGAGGGAATCCTCCATTTCCTCAGGGTAATAGCCTTAACAGGTGGTCTTGTTGGTTGCCTAGCCTTGTATAGTGGGTCTGCGTAATGTCTTAGAGCTATTAGATGAATTGGTTAGGGATTTCTTACATACATGTTTGATAAAATTAATGATGAGATGATTTACATTGCTAGTGATGTCTAGGACTGATGAGCCCCCGGAGGGTGTAGTCTTTGATGCGTGACCATGCCCGGCGGACAGTACCGTGAGAGATCGGTGCACATGGGGAGATGATTAGCTCGGACTCCATATTGAAGAGCCCATCAGGTGGCTGCTGGATGGCAGAGGCAGGACAGAGGACTTATCCCTTGCATGGAGAAGAAGAAGATGCCCTCATCAGATCGCTTTGCAGCAGACCTAGCTCTATGGGGATCAGCCCCTGCAGATGGGACGTTGACCTAGATGGATTGGATGCCACCCAGGTTTAGCTGGATCGCTTTTTTGGAGCAGAGGGCAGCGTGTTGGGTTTGTTTGGCACACTAGCAAGTCGCAGAGCCCTGTGGGGCCAACAACCGGGTAGCAGGATGATGATTTTTCCCCAAAGGGGCCAACGTCTCCCATAAGGGGGCCTGACGTCTCTCCATTTTAGCTTACTTTGGCATTTTAGGCATGAAAAGTGACAAATAATTGAGATATTGTAATGGCAGCCTTGTCGACTGTTTTAATGACCAAGTTTTAATTAAAGGTCATAAGAATCATATAACAGAGGATGTTTACCTTCATTTATCATAACACAACTTGCTCTCTTGTGAGTGATATCTTTAGCTCTTGTCTTAGTTTATCTTCTCTTGGAGTGAGGCCTTAGCTACACCTAAGTAAGTCTTCCTCTTAGGTTTTGGTTTGGTGGCCTTGCCATAAAGCAACACCATCAAACCCTAACTCTCTCTTGTCTTTTAAGTTTGAGTTCCTCCTAAACCATTAGTCTCAATTTCAATTGACCTTAGTCACAACTCCAAGGCACTAGTCTAGAAGTAATATTGAGCTTGTTTATGTTTCAAATCTCTTTCAAAAACACTTTTTAAATTGAAACCCTAACTAACCTAGCTGCCTAACCCTAGCTGCTTACTAACCCTAACCCTAGAGGTGACGTCCCAACCTATTTCAACTCTTGTTTTCTCTAAAAGTTGCGGCCAAGTCTCCTCTAGGTAGCCATAAAGGTCTTGAACTTTTCCATTGGCTTAAAATTGCAAACGTTACCTTTTTTTTTTGGCCTCTCTAACCAAACCGATTTAGGGCTGAGCTAGTGACTGCAGAAAATTCATAGGTGACGTCACATTCTTTTGATCTCTTGTTTGGCATGCAACGTTGTGACATTTGTCATCTATTTTGGATTGACTTTGAGTTAGTGATTGTATCTATAAGATTATTTGACAAAACGTCTCACTCCACTGTATTCATTTTGACCTATTGATTAATGCTTGACGTTACATCCATAGCAACAATAATATAGGTGACGCAAAGAACATTATCTATTATGAGCAGATTTGATATTTGTAGCATTGTGATATAATATGATCTAATTTTGCACATTGAATGCTCTTATCTCTTGGTGTATATTTATTGAAGAAGTGATATAATCTATTTATCTTGTTTAATAATCATTGACTTCACACAATTATATCTAATCATTGCTCATATGTATATTGGAGGATAGTCATTGATATTATGAAGTACTAACCCACTGCAAAGCACATTTCTAGCTTTGTTTGTCTTGTCTCGCAAGCAGGTGTCTCATCAGTGGAATATCTCTTTGACTATCTCATCATCCCTGGGCAGTAATCTGAGAAAGGGATTCTTTAACTTGGTCTATTATCCTTTTAAGCCCTCCAGAAACCCAGATTGCATAGGGACGTATCCCTTGGACCAGTCTCTAATAGAAAGAGCTCCCTATCGATGTGACAGTGGGTGGGGGAGCTCATTTTACGCCGGTTTTAAGCCCTCGACCCAAGCCACTTAAACCCTTCCTACAAACCGTAAGGATAACAAGAAGTAAGGGTAACTGCTTGGACTTATCCCAATATCCTCTCCTTGTAGTGTCTTGCAAAGCTTAAACAGAGTGTGAGACTAAGATAGATAATGATGGCATATATTAATAATTAAAACTACTTTCAATCATTACTAAATGCAAATCAAATAAGCTAGCAATTATACAATCATTAAACTTAGTTAAGTAAAACCATTTTACCTAACAATCTACCTATAATCACACAAAAATTTAAAACAAAATGATTTCACCTCATATGCATATAACGAGCCCAGACTACTCTTGAGATTCGTGTATCCTCCAAAGCATTTCCTTTATTATCCAAATGGAAGAAGTTGTAGCAACTAATTGCTACAAGTTCTTCAATAGCCACACCAATGAAGAGAAGTGACAATAATGATGAGAGAGGAAGAGAATGAGATAGTGAGAAATGGCAGCATAACAGTACAATAATGAAAGTTGCATCTAAATGAGGGAGTGAGGGGTCTTTTAAATAGCTTGAGAAGTTAAGGAGACCCCTCTTGGATATTCAACAAGGTCAAATATCCAAGGGACAAGACAACTCAGGGACCAAAATGAGTCAATGAGAGACTAAGCTTTTAGGGTGAGGGAAATGGAGAAGAGTTGGATGGGTGAAGAAAGAAAGGGCAAGGAGGGGCAACTATGTAAGTGAGGGAGTTGATTGCTTTCATTTCCATCTTCCACAAGATTTATCCAAAATTTAAAGCATAAGCGTGAGTTTGCAAGAGGAAAGACGTGAGCTTTCCAAGGGAAAAACGTGAAGGGAGAATAGAAATCCGTGAGGTAGGAAGAAAGCGTGAGGGGGAGTGTGTGTGTCACACTCCAAAGTGTGATGTGAATGGTTAAGGAAAGGTTTAAGGGACCCATGCTCTAAATTAAGAGAGCTTCAAAAACCTACATGGGAGTGGGGATGCATTTCCAAAGGGGAAAGCATGCGGAGTGGGAGGGTGTGTGTGAGGAGGGAGAGTGTGGGACACACTCAAATGGGATGTGATAGGTGGATGAGAGTTCTACACCTTCAAGATAAAGGAGACTCCAACTATTACATGGTGGAGGGAGGAGGATGCATTTCCAAAGGAATGCGTGGGTTTAAGTTAAGGATGTGTGAGCTTTACGTGAGGGAAAGGTGAGGGTGAGGAGGAGCGTGTAGAGCACACTCCTAAGTGGAATGTGAATGGATGATGAGGGACCCTCATTCCATTACAGAGGAAAACCAAACTTTAATATGGGAAGGAGCACGAAGCTCAAAAGGGACGAGATTTTAAGTGGGGGAGCACTAAAAGGTGGAGACAAATTAAAAGAGTAAAAAGGGTAGGTAAAGGTGTGGGTAGGTTAGGTGGGGTCCTCTCAATATTAATGCCACACAAACTTCACTTTTTTTGGTCTATTTTTACAAAATTTGACATTTGCCCATGTCCCGGTTTGGCAATTAAAATCGCCATTCAAAAATTCCTAAGTGGACAAACAACCCATAAAACTTGTCCGACTAAGTTGAAACTTGGTCCATGGCTGTAGAGGGTGCTATTAGATTTTGGAGTACAAATACCCTATAAAAAATCACGGGACCCAGTTTTACATTAAATGCCTATAATTAATTAATTAATCAATCAATTAATTAATTCAGAACCTTAAAACCTAGCTATACTTGACGGAAATCCATGAAACTTCTCGCTGCGGCTATGTCATATGGTCATTTACATCATTCCTAAACACTAGCTACTCACTTAATGACTTCACTAGAATGCTCTTTCACCACTTTGGAGGATTTATTAAGAGTGGGAGTGAAAAACTCAAGGAGATTAACCCAGCTGGTTAGGCCATGTTATCCTCATATCTAGGATAACTAGAGATCATGTCTCGAGGTCCACATGATCTCTAGGACATGGAGTAACGAGGAGAAGGAGTGACTTGAGCATGGCCTCGAGGGCCCATCTTTTCTTCTTCACTGCATTTGTCTCCACGCTATGAGCAACTTCCATCACCACCGCCTGTTTGCATCGAAGAGGACTCTTACCTCATGGAGGTACTATCCCCAGGTATCATGGTATGTCATATTTGGTCATTATAACATTCTTATATGCATTAGGTCTTTTCATTTTCGATGATCTGGATCTTACACTCCATCCACTTTAATTCATTGTTCGGGTGATTGATGGGTGATGAAGGTTGATATTCATGGGTTTTGTTGATAGCTGTCATGGGGATTTGTAGAGCCATCGTCAGCTCCTACCTATCTTATCATATTTACATCTTATACTACGCTCATCCATCCCATTCTCTAGTTCGCTATTAGGATGATCTTTGGAGGGTTACACTTTGTCTTAGGGAAGAAGGCTAGCCTGTGGGGTTAAAAGCAGCTGGTAAAGATAAAGCCATAGGAAATAGAACCTACAGATGCTTTTCAAATTTAGGGGATTCCCGAGAAGGAAATAAAAAGCTCTCGATAAGAAACTAAGGGACTTTAAGAAAATGATAAAAAATAAGACCTAACTAAGAGGATGGAGTATCTTCATCATGAAAATTTTAATATGTTCATAGTATTTAGCAAGATGACATTGGCTACTATCTGGTCACTTCAAGCTAGGCAGTGACTCTTGGTTGTATTGACAAGGAGTAAGATCCACCTTGTAGTAAAAGAAAGAAAAGAAATAAATAAAAGATAAAGAAAAACAAAGGGCTTGGGAAAAAATGCATCCATGACGGCACAGCTCGCTCCACAAAGGCAAGGTTAACCCAATGACAACACTGCCTTGGTCTTATTATGATTGGACATCCCTAAAACATATCACCTCATTAAACATGGCTTGACGATCTTTGGAGGAAACCCTTCCATCTCCTTGTGTGGGTATATTCAATAGGTTGTTCTGTTGGTTTCTCCAGTTTTGTATAGTAGATCTGTGTAATATATTCGAGCTCTTAGATGATATGTTAGGATTTCATGCATATATCCGATAAACTTTTCAATGATGAAGTGTGATTTATTATCATTAAGGATATCTAGGATCGATGAGCCCATGGAGGGCTTAGTTTTTTGATGTGCAGTGGACATGCTCGATTTGACAGGTACCAGAGGACTGGTACACATGGGGATATGATTAGCTCGACCTCCATGGGGTTGAAGAGCCCATTAGATGGTTGGCTTCTATGGTTGCTGGGATGGTGGAGGTAGGACAACGTCATGATGAGCCCTTGCATGAAGAAGACAGAAGGACGCCCTCACCAGGATACTTTGGCAGAGATTTGACCTAGGGGGGATCAACCCCTGCAGATGGGAGGATGGCTTTGATGGACAGGATGCCACCCAGGGCAGGCTGGATGATTTCTGGAGCATGTGGCATTGTGCTGGGACTATTTGGCACATGTGGCAGGTTGCAGGAGCCCCAGAAGGGCCAACATTTTGCCTTCTGGATGCTGATGATGCCCAAAAAGGGCCAACGTCTCCCTTAGAGGGGCCTGACGTCTCCCTTTTTAGCTCATTTTTGACATTTTTAGCATTTAATGTGACAAATAATGGAATAATGTTAAGTCAGCCTTGTCAGCTGTTTTTAATGACCTATTTTGTTAATTAAAGGTCATTTGGATGATATATATTGAGGACGTTGAGCCTCATTTTGAGATAACACAACTTGCTCTCTTGGAGAGTGATACTTTTTAGTTTTTTGTCTCGATTTTGGATCTTGGAGTGAGGCGCTACACTTGGAAGGATTATCTTTGGCATACATATGGTGTTTTTATCATTGGAAGGTGTTACAACTAGGGTTTGATTTGGCTCTTCATTGATTTGTAAGTATATTTTGCATGCAAAACTTCTTGATTGA